>JAPPVO010001646.1:0-31427 GCA_030407325.1 Camellia japonica | reverse complement strand
CCAAGATATGTTGGACCCTATGAAATCCTTGAGAAGATTAATTAGTGACATATCGGGTAGCTTTACCACTAGTCATGGAACATATGCACAATGTATTTCATATCTCTATGCTTCGGGATTATTTGAGAGATCCACTACATGTGATTGAGCCGACTCATGTACTTCTAAAAGATGATTATACATACGAGGAGAGGCCAACGTAAATTGTGAATCGCCGAATCAAAAGATTAGAAACAAAGAAATTCCGTTAGTGAGGTTGATTGGCAGAATCATGGAGGAACTCATGCAACTTGGGAGACAGAAGAAGACATGATGAGAAGATACCCTAAGTTGTTTCTTTGAATCTGGTGTTCTTCTAGAATGAAGATAACTCGAGTTTGGAGGACCAAACTCTTTAAGGGGAAAAGACTGTAACAACCCGACCCATGATTAACGTATATTCATGCTTAATTTGCCTAATAAATATTTAAAGTGAAATGTTGCATCACATGTTGCCTTATACGTGTTTATATCTGTTTAACGTTGAATATCTGTTCATGTTTCCGTTTTGGTTTGCGAATTGAAAGCCTTATCGGCATCCGATTCTGAAATTAACTTAAATTTATGTGTTATTTGGAATTTTAAAATTTTATGGTAGTTTAATTGAAATTCAATTCGGAAAATTAAATTAGATTAATTAATGCCCATTTGGTTAGCTTTAATGAACCACACACTAGGTAAGCCTATATAATGCCACCCCCATTACTCTTTTATACTTTACACTCTTATTCACTTATATCTTTGAACTCAAACGTAAGGGGGAGAGAGAGAAGAGAGAGAGAGAGGAGAGAGAGAGAGAGATGGAAGGAAGGAATTGAGATCAAGAGCTTGAAAAGAGAGTTTTGCTAGGAACAGTTGAAGAATATGAGTGAATTTGGAGATTGAAGCTTTTACACAAATGAATCTAACACACTAGGTAAGAATTCTAGTCTTTGGCCATGTAAAGTAGTTGATTAATGCATGGAAACAAGTGAATTAGGTGAATTCATATGGGAATTAAGTTAGCATTGATGGAAGTTAAGTCATTCCATACATGCATGCATATATCATAACATCTTGAGTTTGAAATAAAAAAATTACCACATGCATGTGTCTATCTTGACTTGGTGTTGAGAATTCATCACATTTCGTACCATTTGACTTTAATTAATCATGTTTTGAAAAGCCTCAGTTCAAGAAATTTACATGCATGTCATATCTATATTATGTTTTCATAATTCAAGTTTGAGTTTGCTCAATTGTCAAGCTTAGAGGCCTTGATTTCATGAAATGATCCTTAATTCATAATATTTTTCAAGTTTAGACATGTCTCCTTGAGTTTTGGCCCAAAATAGTAAGATTTGTGGTTTTGAAATTGAGTTTTGAGCTTGGGAGCGAATCTGGAAATTCTAGAATTCTACTCCTATGCTCAAGCGACCACTCTGCTTGTGTGCACTTTTGCTCGAGCGACCAGAAGTCCGCTCGAGCGTAAAATGCATGCTTCTAGAAGTTCTTATGTTTTGCAGACCGCTCGAGCGACAAAAGTTGCACTCGAGCGAGGGCATGCCTCTCACGGTCGAGTGAGCGTAGAGCAAACATCGAGCAGAAAAATCAAGCAACTAGCACTTTTGCAAAAGTTTGCAGGCCGCTCGAGCGACAGATCTTGTGCTCAAACGACCACTCACATTTTGCATATCCGTTCGAGCGTAGGAAGTTACGCTTGAGCGAGGATCCTATTTTCAGCAATTTTTGTTAAGTGTTTCAAATGTATTTTTGCATTCTCGTTCATCCTAGGCATTCTTAGGCCAAGATTAAGACACCATAATGAGGATAAAGAAGTAGAAACACACCAAGACAAGAAAGAACTAAGTTAATGACTTCGGGTGTGTAATTCAGTACGTATTCGTTCTGTATCTGTGTAGGTCACGCGCCACAAAATCTCTGAATTGCCTACTCTGTCCGTTTACTTGGAGCCATATGTTATTTGTGAGTAATAACTTTGTAAAGCTATGTTGAAGTTAAATTATTTTCTGAATATGAAATAAGACCTGTTTTATGAAATGTTATGTTCTGTACTATGAATGATTGTCCAATTCTCGAAAAGTATTTGTGACACAAGTATGTTACCTGTTCACGGTCTAGAGGTTTCTTTATGGATCTGACTAGTTATCTGCACTCGGCTGGAGGTTCCTTTATGGAACTGACAAGTTATCCGTTCCCAGTCCGGAGGTTCCTTTAAGGAACTGACCAGTTATCTGTACCCAGCCGGAGGTTTCTCTATGGAATTGACAAGTATGATCTTTGATACTCTATATGTGATCTTCTAGCGCTAATGGATGTACTATGTAAGATTAAGCATGAAACTCTGATTTCTATATGTGATTTGAATAAGAATATGAATATGAATCTATTCTATGTACGGACTTAGTTATGGGACATCATCCATTTAACCCTTTACTCTGTTATTATTCACTGGGATCCCGCTCACTATTTATATAATATATGTAGGTGATCAAGCATGTGAACAGGCTTAGAGTTGAGGACCTGGCGTCTCTGTTTTTGTCAGCCAACCTTTGTGCCTCCCGAGGAAGTTCCGGATTAAGTCAAGTCTAGTGGCTGTGTTGTTATGGATGTATAAGACTTTGTTTCTTTTGATCTACGAACAAGTTTTTCTGTTTATATGTACATGAAGTGACTTGTAAATACTGTATCTTTTGATGTCACTCGTACGTTTATAAAAGTTTAAGATTATCTGTCCCATGTATGTTCTCACAACTCGATGGACTATGTATATTTTGTATTTGCTTCTACAGCTCTTATTTATATATTATTATGTACAGAGGCCTTTGGTAATCTAAGGATTATTGGCCGGTTACGACGTTAAACCTATAGGGGCGGGTTTGGGTCGTGACAGAAGCATTTTGACAGCAAAACAGTGGGCTTTTCGGGTGAAAATCCGTGCATGCATGACCATTCCTTGCTTCCTGGGGCTAATTAGTTAGCTTAGTTACTTTTTAATGTTGTATTAATGTTGTAATTAATTAGTTAATTGTAATTTTTAATGAATTAATTAGTGTAATTAATTAGTTAGTTCCATAGAATAATTAATTAACTAATTGGTTTTGTAATAACTAGCTAGCATAGTTAGTTTATTCGGTTTGTAATAATTAGTTAATTCGTTTTATAATAGCTAGTTAATTAGCTTAGCTAGTTAGTTTATTCGGACCCTCCTGCGCGAGGGCACAGTTGTAATAATATTTATATATTCCAACCCCACGTCTTTCTCCCTTTTATTTACCTATTTATGATGGTTAAATTAGGGCATCATGTTTCGTTTAGCATCTTTCATGCCTTGCATCCATTGTTTTGCCTGTATCAAGGTTCGGCGCATCATTCTAACTTGCATTGTTAGTTTACACTTCTTTGAAAACGTGCTTAGACCGCGTGCTATCAAATTGATTCATATGCCATATTAGTAGCCGAGCCTAGTAAATTACATATTATATGTGTTGCATTAGTCTTATTGCATAGTTAGGATCATCCATTATTCTAACTTTGTCATCTTTTTTGGCTTGGAGTACTAGGTGAACTTTTCTTTGTTTTAGCATATTCCTTTGTATGTTAGTGTTGCCATGTCAAAGTATGTTCACCATGAGGCTAAGTGCTTAAGTGATAAACTGTTTGAATGCCTGTGGATGAAGGCTCGTTGCTTGAATTGGGATAGTCTGATTAATGTACATTTGAGCCCACTTTTTCAAGTGGCACATTCACAAACAATTTTCAAAACAAACATGAGTCGAAGTGTTCCAATTTTTGCAAATTAGTCTATACTTGTGTGCATATCACATAGTAATGTTAACCTAATAACTGGATCAAGAGCATATAACGTAAATAAGATTTATATCATAATTAGTAGATGCCGATCTTTGATCAGGTGAGCGAGGGTTATCAATTCATAACCTTTCCCACTCGTACCTAAGTTCTCGAGCTGAGACAATCTTGGTGATGATGGACATATGGCCTTTGGCACGAGTCATGGGTTTCCTAAATTTCTCAAAAATATTTAGGTGACAACTCTGTATTTGACAAAGCAATCCATTTTTGGCATTTTGATTCAAAATCAATTTTTCAAAAGATTTGCAAGATTTGGATTATTTGGTGTTTATCTATTTCATATTGCACTTGTGAGATCATATTCGGAACCTCAAGAGTCCGAACTATAGGGCTAGTCGTCTTCCGAAAGGAGCACGAAAAGTCGAGCTACAGTATAATATTTTCATAATAATTGAGGTCTCTCAATATTTTCATAGAGAAAATGACTTGGAGAAATTTGTGCCTGACTAAAAGAAATTTTGACCCAACTAAAAGAAATTTCGGTCCCAACATAGAGAGATTTTAATTTTTATTGAGAAATTTCAAAATTTCAATGATATGATCATAAAGAAATTTCATTGAAAGACCTCATCTAATAAAAAATATAACTTAGACCTCTCTCACTACACAAAATTAAAGAAAAATGTTTCACTAGTTTTTCATGTCTTTTTTTATCTCTCCACACCTGAGGTCTTGTATTTTTTTTTATTATATATATAGCTCACTCTTATCTCTTTCCACATTTCAATTCACAGCTAGCAGCATTAGCAAATGCCAAATGGCTCTATTTCTCTCTCTATGCTCTGCTTTGTTCATCTTCTCTCTCTACAGCATTTTTGCTTTTACAGCTCTTCCTCATCTTCCACCATATCTTGATGGTCTCTCACTCCCTTTTACTTGCTTTATATACATCTAACATCACATCTATCTCTGTTTCTCTTTTTGGAAGAAATTGCTTGAATGTCATGGTTTAATTTTGATTCCTCTGTAAATCAACAATGTTTTTTTTTTTACTTTTTAGAGTAACTCTAACACTGCATTCTACTTAACAAAAGTGTATGTAAAATAATTTTATTTTTTAATTTTATCTCACAACTTTTCCCTAATATGTGTACTCCAACAACAATCATTTTGTTTGTTTGAGATGTGCTATATAAGTGCATTTTTTGACTTTTTAACTAAAAAAATAGAGAAAAAAAAAGATATATATTTGGGATAACTTTTTGACTTTTTACGAAAAGATGTGTAATAAAATATTATAGTAAAATCAAAATAACCATTCTACCCAAATAGTATGGATTTTTTTATTTTTTTAGTAATTTTTTGACTTTTTGACTTTTTGAAGTTATCCAAACAAAGGAGGCAAAATGTATATCCATTCTTGGTGAGTTTGGGACTTAAAAAAAAAAAAAAAAACCAATGCACAGCTAGTACACATTAATGTGTTTGGAATGAGAAAGATTGAGTACACATCTAACCTTTAGCATAATACACATAGTGGTAACCCCAAGACTTGAACCTATAACGTTAAAGTTATTAGGCAAAGTCTAACTATTGAACCAATGGCCATCCTAGTTTGGGACAAGAAAAAAAAAAAAAAGAAAAACAGAGTCTTTTCTTTTTTGTATTTTTTTTTTTTTAAAACTTGTGTTGAAAAAATTTACTTTTCAAGTCAACCTACTAAATCTTGAAAAAAAAAAAAAAGAAAAAAAAAATTGAAAAAAATCTTTTAAAAGGTTCATTAAAAATAAAAAAAAAAGTCTTTATTTTTTTTCCCCCTCTTAGTAGAACATAAAATTGTAAAATTTTCTAAAACACTACCTATAATTTTCCTTTTTTATTTTGAAAATTTATGCTAGAGTATTTTGTTGCAGTTTCTACTTATAAAACATAAATAAATTAAATAAGTTTTAAAAAATTGAACTTAAAAGTTGATAGTTGAGAAATAAGTGCATTTACCTTTAGTGCCCATTTCACAATTTGTCCTTTTTTTTTTTGGTTATTTCTTAACTTTGTTATGACTTCTTGAAAAAAGTTAACATGTTTTGAATGATTTTTAATTTTTTTTTTGTGACAACCAACCTTTTTATCTGATTATTAACTTTTAATTTGGGTAGAAAAAACACCAAACAAGTCCAAATGTTGACTACATTAGGTGTGATTAATTATGAACACCTTCTCTCCACAGGGCTTCTGAAATGGAGACTTTGAAATACAACCAAAGCCCTCAAACCTTGACAAAACAATGATCAAAGGAAAACACTCATTACCCAATTGGGAAATCAATGGTTTAGTTGATTACATATCAGGTGGGCCTTAACCAGGTGGCTTCTACTTTGCCATTCCACGTGGCGCCTACGCAGTGAGTCTGAGAAATGAAGCATCTATCTCTCAAAATGTGACTGTCAACACTATTGGTGCAATCTATTCTCTCACCTTTGAAGCCGCAAGAACCTATGCACTTGATGAGGTGTTGAGAGTCTCTGTCTCTGGTCTCTCTGCTGATCTTCTAATTCAAACCTTGTATAGCAGTGATGGTGGTGATACTTATGGATGGGCTTTCATGGCTAGTTCTAAGGTTGTTAAGGTCACTTTTTATAACCCTGGGGTTCAACACGGCCCTACTTGTGGACCTCTTTTGGATGCCATTCTATCAAAGAGCTTCCCCTCCCTCCCCCCCCCTTTAGTTTTCCAGTCATTTGCCTCATTACTCAATCCATGACTTCATTCACTGTTTGAATGGAGTGAAGGACCATAAGTTGTAGTTTCTTGGCTGGTTGATGTTTTTTGTTGTTTTTATTTTCTTTACTTTCAGTTTCGGTTGAGGTCTTGTCAACCTCTTGTATTGATCTTGGCTTGCATATGATTGGGCTCAATTATAGGTGCCAACCTAGTTGGGATGTATTCTTAAGCTATAATGCAATTTAGTCAAGTCTTTCCCTTCTTTCTTTTATTAATAAAATCTTTTCTTCGCTGATCCAAAAAAAAAAGAGCTTTCCCCTCTCACTTTATACTAGTGGTAACTCTTCATAATGTCTTCTTCTTTTCTCTTTAAATTACAAATACACCTTCTGAGATTTATTTAAAATACGAATTGTCTTCTATGGTTTGAAAAGTTATAAATACCTCCCTGTTAGAATTTTTCATTTAACAGAATTAATTGAAAAATGAAATTTCTAACTGTTCACCTATATAATAATAAAATTATTAGAATTATTAATTGAAATAAAATTCTAACCTTATTAAAAACTGTTAATTAACTTGATAATTTATTAATAAAATGGCCTATTTGTTATGAAATTAGAAACCTCAGGGACATAATATAATTTCTAGAACCACATGGAGTAATTTGTAATTTAAGTAAATCTCAGGGGATGTGGTTGTAATTTTTCCTAAAAAAAGTTAATGTGTTGTGGGGTTAGAGATATGATTAATTTTCAATCTTGGATATTTTCCATAAGGAAAACAATTTATTAACACAATATTAAAGAAAAATCATCCAGAGTCATTTAATTTTAAAAATTATGAGTTATGATGGTGAGCAGTGACTATTTTTGTTTGAAATAAAAGGATACTCATATCATTCTTTTTTACGAAAATTATGCACCCAAAAAATTTTAAAAATTTCACCAATAGTTCTTTTAATTTACCTCTAATATCAAATTGACCCATGTAATTCTAATTGTATCAATTTAGCTCTTTAATTTTTTATAGAGTTAATTATCTGAAAGTTCTACTTACAAATGTTATGGTAGCTCATGTCCTAACCAATAAGTCCTATTTAGTAAACTGAGAATATTATCAGCTTTTTTCAATTTTTAAAATTAAGAATATTATCAATTTTGTATAGTAATGTTCTAAATAATTGTTTCACTGACCGAAAAAAAAAACAGAACATGAGATTAAACGTTTTTGTTTTTCTACTTATTGGTTTGATTCAACTATCCAATAAAACTGAGAACATTATTAGTTTGTTCCAGTTTTAAAACTGAGAACATTATTAGTTTTTTCATTTTTTTTTCAATTTTGCACATCAATTTTCCACCATCATGCTCCTTTTATAGACACAAAATTTTTTGTTTTACACAAAAATAAAAATAAAAATAAAAATAGTTTTTTCAATTTTTTTCAAAAAAAAAAGTTTTTTTCTTCTTTTTTTGCACATAATTTTTTAAAAAGTTTTTTCAATTTGAAAGTTGATATTTTAAAGTTTCAAAAATCAAAATAAATGTCAAATTATCATGTTCCTTCATAGATAATCATAAATGATGAACAATCATTGTTTGAAGGATAATTCCGATTATTAAAAATTTAATTGGACTTGAAGATCCAAAAAATTTTAGTTAGGACTTAATGGAGTATAAGTTCATAAATTATGATTTTTGTGTAAATGCTCCTTTATTATATCATATCAATTTAATCTAATTGATAATATCTACTAAGAAATTGAACCAAAATCAAAGGGAAATTGGGCATTCAAAAGTGACGAAACCTTTCGAATTAGACGTTAATCCATTAATTACTTTGAGGGTACAGACTATTTTATCCCCTTCATTGCAGCCAAATTTCTAATGTGATGTTATTAATTTGATTAAATTGATACAACATGAAGAATTTACTGATAAAATTGATGCAATTAAAATTGCTAGTACCAAACTGATACAACAAGCAAACAAAATAGACTAAGAGTTTAGTTTGCCCTTTTTTCACTTCTTAATGTGGGTTCACATAACAAAATGACATGTTATTTTGGACCCATTGGTACACTAATGTAGAATGTTTGTTGCGTGAATCTATTAGGTACAAATATAATTTTCTTTTAACTAGTATTTACCAAAATTGTCCAAAATCCTCAAAATTATGACTTCACATATTTGGGCATATATATTTTTCAACAATGATTGAGACTCCCAATTTTGGAGATCCCCATTACCCCCAAAATGATCTGGACAACTCATGTATTTTTTTTCCCCCTATCTCTCTCACATGAGTGATCCAGATCATTTTTGGAGTCACAGAGATCCTCAAAATTGGGGGTCTCAACCATTGTTGATTTTTTTTCCCTGACAAGGGTGTATGTGATTGTACTCTTTTTAGTCCTTTAATTTTTTTTTTTATTTAGTTTCTTTTTTTTGGCCATGCAGGTAACCTAGTAAAAAATAATGGATTTGAAATTGGTTCACATGTGTTCAAGAACTTCTCAACAGGAGTACTTCTCTTCCCCAAAAAACAAGACCTTGTTTTACCAATCCCTGGATGGATCATTGAGTCACTCAAACCAGTCAAATACATAGACTTAAAGTACTTTTCTATCCCCTCCAGACTTGTGGCGATCAACCTAGTTGGAGGGAGAGAAATTGCCATTGCCCAAGTCATAAGAACAATCCCAAACAAGTTCTGCAACCTCACTTTCTCCATTGAAGATGCCATGAATGGTTGCCATGGATCGATGATGATGGAAGCTTTCGCTGCAAAAGAAACCCTGAAAGCTCCTTATGCTTCTCATGGAAAGGGTGGGTTCAAGAATGCAAGTTCCAAGTTCCAAGCAATTAGCTAGAACAAGGCTCACATTTTATAGTTCATTTTATCATGTTAAGGTTCATGACTATGGTCAAATATGTGGCCTTGTCTTGGACAATGTTAGGGTTTTGAGGGTATCTTAGTCATTTTGAGTCAATTTGTTAGCTAAAGAAGTATTACCACTCAAATGAGTTATGAGTAATTTTGATTATAAGCCGAGTAATGATCTAGATATGGGGAATCGTATGTAATAGCCTTGTAGATTAAAAAGGGGTCATGTGTGAATCATATTATAGTTTTTCTTTATTTATTTTTAATTTTTAAGTTAGTGATTTTGAGGATGTCCTCTAATATGTAAGGACATGTTTGAACTTTCTATTTGTCATATGAACTTAATAATAAATACTATCTAAAGATATGATTAGAAAATACTATGTTATCTCTGCATCATTAAGAGGTATTTCAATTTATGCTTGCAAGACTCTTAATTTTTCTATGGTGGTAGTTTTGGGGGACCATGTCCTAATCATATCTCATCCATTAGTTCTTAATAATGAGAAAATTCATTCAATTGATAGGTAATGAGTAAAATCAATTGCAAAAACGAGTAGAAGATATATATATATTAGAGTTAGAATTGCAATATTTATCATGATTTTAAATAATAAATTTTATATGGTAATTTTAAATCTATCGAGATTAAACTATTTAATTCAATTTTCAAATTCATTAGTAAACTATTGTATCTAAAATTTGAATTACTATCCTTATTCAAGCTCAAATGAGTCATCTGTTTCAGTTCCTTGTCCCTCTCTCCCTTTCCCCTCTCGCTCTTCTCCTCTCTTCTAATTTAAATCCAAATCACACTAAAAAAATATAAACCCCGATTCAAAAAAATAAAATAAAATTAGATCTCGTAACTAAAAACATGACTGCAAGTCTGCAATCTCAAATATAGATTCAGTCAATAAAATGAAAATGAAAAGCACTCAAACCCAAAACAGAGCAAAGAAATAAACTCAAATAAAGACTCAAATCAAATAATTTTCTTCTAATTTCTTTTTCGTAATGCTCTTGGTACACCCTAACACCTTTGTTGGACACCACAGTTGTTTGTGTGTATTTCCACCCACCTTCCATTTTTCTTCTCTCCTTATTGCTTAGTCAAAAAGGTCCATTTTATTTTCTACAAGTTTTCTATGGAATAACTACTTTGTGAAAAAAGCAAGACTTGCTTCCTTTATTAAAGGTAAATTACACACATCTTCTTCGAAGTTTAAAAATATATATTAAAATTTGACTTCCTTTTACATAATACCAAAAATAAAAAATAAAAAATAAAAATAAAATAAAAAATTAGGGTGCATTATAGTGATGCCCCTAGATTCGAAAAAAAAAGCAGCAAATTTTATAATTTTAGTATAATTAAACTACCTAGAGTAAGGCTAAAGGAACTGAGGCAAATGCTATGTGAAAATATAAAAATAAACACAGTGAAATTATATATTTAAATTAGGGGTGGACGCGGGTCGGTTGCGGCCACGGAACTTCCAATCCGTCATCCATCCGCCAAATTGGCGGATTGGAGAAAATGAATCCGCATCCGTCCGCCAATCCGGCGGATGTGGATTGAGCGGATTAGCGGTTTGGCGGATGGATGCGAATCGGTTTGGCGATTTAAAATTTTATAAATTTTCAACATAATTCAACTTATGCACTTCCTCAAAAAAAAAAAAAAAAAGAAGAAACTATTACAGTCAATGACTTAAAAAAGTATTACAATCACTGTATACCTCATCCAAAGAAAGAAAGTTTGAAACTTTAGAATATCATAATCACTACATGCATCATCCATATATTACAATCACAGCGTGATTTATCCACATAAAGTATTACAATCTGTGGTTCTTAAAACATAAAAATAATTCAAACCACCAAAACTATGAATAGAGCAGTAGTAGAGATTGTATGTCTCTGTATTGTTACATCTATATATGTTTTGAAAACAAAAACCAACCAGCATATATCATATTTTATATTTATTATTTTTAGAGTTAGATTTAAAAACTAAAAAATGTAGATAAATAATACGTTTATTTCTTTCAATTCAAAAAATATATTCAAGTTGAAAACTTTTTTTCAACAAAATATTTAAACTCTTTTTCAATTGAAAATACAAACAAAATATTTAAACAAATTGAAAATACAAAGTCTTATAAATTAATAGGGATGCTCGCGATTTAGCGATTCGGTTGCGGCTAAAGGAATCTCAAATCCACCATCCGTCCGCCAAATTGGCGGATTTGAGAAAATCAATCCGCAACCGTCCGCTCGTCATCATGTATCCGTCCAAAATGCGGCGGATCGGTTCGATTCGGTCGGTTTTGGCGGATCGGTATATCTGCTGCTCATCCCTAATTTAAATGTAAAAGATTTAATAATATCATTTTTTATTTATATAATTAATGAATTAGTAATAAAAAAATTCTATAAATTAAATTTTAAGAGAAACAAACTTGTAGCATTTATTATATTTTTATGGTTAATTTATTTATTGGCTTATAAATTAGCCAAAAACTCATAAATAATGATAAACATTTTTTTTATTTTTATTCAAATTTTATTTTAATTTCTTATGTTTTAACTTTATGCAAATTTTAAAGTATAACCGTTGGGAGGCACCATATAAAAATAGGAGTTTATTTTTTAGTTATTGTAATTAGAAGGTAGGTTAAAGTAAGGGAAATTCTAATAGACACCCAACCAATTAAATTAATAATATATGCTACAAACACACCTAATTAAAAAGTGCTGAAGAAGCCTAAGCCTTACATTTATATTCCTTGCCTCACCTTCAACAAGTTACTTCTCTCTCTCTCTCTCTCTCATACTATGTATAATGTACTTCTGGGTTTCATTGCTTGAATCAGCTTCTGGGTTTCATTTCTCTGGGTGGAGAATTTGTTTCAGTAGTAGAAGATCGGTGGTGGAGCAGTGGTGCCGTGGTGGTTCTCTGCTGGTGCAGTGTCCTTTGCTGAAGTTTCATTAGTTTCTTGTTAATAAGGTTTTCTTTTTTTAGTGCTTTATTTAGTAATATCTCTGTGTACAGGGGTCGTTTGGCAATGACTTTTTTAGTTGGTTTTTTGTTTTTTTTTACTATTTTAGCCTGAGACTTTTTTGGTTGTTTGGTTTTTTTGTTCGGATTCTTTGACTTTTTTGCTTTGGAATGGAAATTTTTTTTATCCTTTTGTGATTTTTTGACCTTTTTTTTTTTTTTTTTTTTTTATCCTTATGTTGTTTTTTAGTCTAGGATGATAACCAGACGAGCACTTACATATATTATTTCAGGTAAGTCTAACATGAGAATCTCATTATCCATAACATTTTTCTTGTTCCACCAAATAGAATAAAATAAAAATTATTTTATATCAATTATACAATAATATATATCATGATAGTGTGTCACACAAATATATAAGAAGTGTTCGATGAAAACTATCAAACACATCTCACGTTCCTGTCCAAATGTCAAGTATCTGATATGGATATAGGTTGCACCAAACAATCAAATGCCTAGACAGGACAGGATGTAGTGGGAAGAGATGGCTGCTCCATTAGGTTCCTTATTACAGAGTTGAATTTGTCTTGCATCCAATCGATTGCATTTGAAATTCTCTGCTTAATGCTCAGATAAGTTGTACCAAACATGTTCGAGCAACAAAAAATGACTTGCTTAAGCAAAATGCTTGCCAGAATTATGGGCAATAATACCCATAAAACAAGCTTTCCAGGCAAATCTGGGAGAAAAATTGAAACCAGGGAGACACAAGAAACAGTTCCGGAGATGATTGCAAGATAGCCCAACATTTGAGAGTAAATTGCAGAGTCAATTTTCATTTCCTGGATGAGTCCCAGTGCCAGGTAGTAGATGCATATGGCTGTGAAGAAAGTCCACATGTTTGCAGGGTGGGCCTCAAATGGATTCTCTGTTTTGCCATTATACTTCACTGTGAGGAGGGCGACTAGGGTTGGTATGAGGTATTTGAGGATGCCCGGGCATAGAGGAGAGGATTTGAACTCTTTCCCACTTTGTACAATCATATGCAATCACAAACAAAAATGAACAACACTAAAATTTAGATTAGAACATTTTTAAAATTGCTGGTCATCCATATCTTTATATTAAAACATTTGTTGCAAAACTGGGGGAAAATTTTATAATAGAGACCTCAAAAAAGTGTGTACCATATGGTCCAGTTATAATTTTTGTGATCTTTGATCATGATATATTGTGATTTTAGTTATAACTTATTGTAATGTTGATTAATTTGTATGTGTGAAAATCTTGAAGTACTATTTGCTTCATTTGAACTGCAAAAAGAAATAAAATATTCTAAACTTCCAGTTAATGATTTTTCCTCAATATTAAATAAAAATTTCAAGGATTAATTACATTAAAATCTCTGAACTAAAAATACCACAAATGGATTATGTGAAAATACAAGTATAATTACTCATAAAAAAAAATAATAATAATAATAAATATTATTTAAATTAAATTTTAAGAGAGCCAAACTTATGGGGTTTATTGTGTTTTTATGCTTGATTTATTTATTGGCTTATAAATGTTAACCAAAAAAACTCATAAATCATGATAAACACTTTTTCCTTTTGATTTTTATTTAAATTTTATTTTAATTCCTTAAGTTTTAACTTTTATTCAACCAGAGCTTTGGGCTTAGTGGCTGTGTTTATAGTGTAAGGTATCGGGCTCAACTTCCATCGAGAGGAATTTGATAACCATATGAAAATAGGAGTTCAAATTTAAAGTAAATTTTAGTAATTCAATAATATATACTGCATACACACAATTAAAAAGTGCAATTTATCTTTTAAAATTCAAACCTTATCTTTCATTACTCCTAAGCCTCACATTTGTACTCCTTGCCTCACATACTATTATTACTACTTTTATTTTTTTTTTTAAAAACTTAATTTTCTTTAAGTGTGTTTGGGATAAAATAGCACTACTATTTCAAAAATTAACTTGGTAAAAATAATAATAATAATAAATTATTTGGGTTTTTGAAAATTTAAAATGTTATTTTTGTGTTTATTTTTGTCTAATTAGTATTGAATTGTTAAAAAAAATCATTAAAAGACAATAATACCCTCTCTCTTTTTTCCCTCCAATTTTCATCTCAATACCACCACCCCATCACTTCCTCTAACTTTCTCGCTCAATATATTTTTTTTTGGGTTCTTATTCCTTTGTCTTTTGTCTTTTCTATTCTTTTTCCTTCTCCCTCACGTACTCACATGCTGCAGCAGCAACATCACCAACAACAGCATCGCACTTCTTCTTTTTTTCCATTTCTGTTTTCTTATTTTTTTGTTTTTTCTCTCGCTCTCATGCCAAATAATACTACACAAACACAAAGGCCCTATAGCACTGGACTGAGGTATTGGAAGAGGCCATGGGATGGAGGAGATGCATTCAATTATTTCTCACTGGCACAATAAAATCATGCATCTATCTCCAAAACAAAAATAAAACAACGACATTGCTCTTTATTAAATTAATAAAAGATTTATAAATTGTAGGTGAAGCATGTCTCTTTAAAATAATGTGAATTGTGAAATTGAATAAAAATGAAATGGTAGAAATTTTGGAGGGTTGATGGGGACGACAGAGAAGGAGTGAGACTAACCTTTGATTTTGTGATTGCAATGAAGATGATGACATGAGTACGAGTAGTAAGCCTCTCTGTATGTTTGGGCCTGGGATGCCGATCTCGTCTCTTCTTTATAGTCACTCCTTTTCCCTTTGGTTAATGAAGAAAACTCCCATCCCCCATCTCATAGTAGGAATACTTTTTGATAGTTGGGCAATTGCTATGAGATTTATATATTTTTGAGCATTTAACTAAAATTTTTGGACTTTCCAGTCTTATTAAATTTTTAATAATCGGAATTGTCTTTTAAACAATTATTGTTCATCATTTATGATTATTTATAAAAGCACATGATCATTTGACATTTATTTTGATTTTCAAAATATTAAAACATCAACTTTCAAATTGAAAAAAAAATTATGTGCAAAAAAAAAAAAAAAAAAAAAAAAACTCTTTTTGAAAAAATAAAAAAAATGAATTAGTTTGTATAAAACTGAAAATTTTGTGTCTATAAAAGAGCATGATGATAGAATATTGTTGTGCAAAACTGAAAAAAAAAAAACTTCAAAAATAAAAAATTGATAATATTCTCAGTTTTAAAACTGAAAAAACTGTGTGTTTGGTAACGTTTACGTTTTCAGTTTATATTTACAAAAATTTTATAAACTGGTTTTTGTTTTATTTTTAGAAAAACATAAACTACAAACGCGTTTGGTAATTGACAAAATATTTAAAAATAAAAAAGAGTGAGAAATGGCAAGTGGTGGCAAGTGACGGCGGAAGACGGTGGTGGAAAGTGGTAACGGTGGGTAGCTGGTGGTGTGGTGGTAGCAGGTCGGTGGGTGGATGGGTGGGTGACGGTGGCGGGTGGTGAATGGTAGCGAGTGAGTGGTGGTGGCGATGGTGGCGGGTGGGCGGTGGTGGTGGCAGGCGGGTGGCGGGTGGTGGGTGGGTGACAGTGGCGGGTGATGGGTGATAGCGAGTGGGTGGTGGTGGTGGTAGTGGTGGTGGCCGGTGGTGGGTGGCGGTGGCAGGTGGGTGGCGGATGGTGGGTGGTGGTGGGTGGTGGCGAGTGGGTGGTAGGTGGTGATGGTGGGTAGGTGGGTGACGGTGGCGGTGGTAGCGAGTGAGTGGTGGTGTGGTGGTGGGGTGGTGGTGGCAGGTGGGTGGCGGATAGCGGGTGGTGACGGTGGTGGCAAGTAGGTGGCGGGTGGTGGTGGTGTGAGTGGTGGTGGCGGGTGGGTGGTGGGTGACGGTGGTGGTGGTGAGTGGTGGTGGCAGGTGGGTGGCGGGTGGGTGGTGGGTGACGGTGGTGGTGGTGGTGGTGGTGTGGTGGTAGCGGGTGGGGGTGGTGGTGGTGGTAGGTGGGTGGCGGGTGCGGGTGGCTGGTAGTGGTGTGTGGTTGGTGGTGGCAGGTGGGTGGTGAGTGGTGGTGGCAAATAGGTGGCGGGCGTGGTGGCGGGCGGTGATGGTAGTGGGCGGGTGGTAGGTGGATGCAGGTGGGTAGTGAGTGGTGGTGGTAAGTGGTGATGGTGGCGGCGGCAGCGAGTGGGTGACAGGTTGGTGGCGGCTGGTGGGTGGCTGGGTGGGTAGTGGTGGCGGCTGGTGGGTGGTGGTGGTGGCGGCGGAAGACGGCGGTGGAAAATGGTGGCTAGTGTTGGGTGGTAAAAAAAAAAAAAACTCAAAACTCAAAACGGAAACACATTTTTTGTGTTTTCATTTTTTGGCCAAATTTATAAACTGAGACCACTGATTTATAAATTAAAAATTTTACCAAACAAGTTTTTATTTGAGTTTTTAAAATTTTTATAAATATAAACAGAAAACTGAAAACGTAAGTGTTACCAAACGGCACCTTAATGTTTTCGGTTTTATTAGATAGTTGAATCAAACCAATAAGTAGAAGAAAAAAAATGTTTAATCTCGTGCTCTATCAATTAGTGAAACAATTATCTGAAACATTATTATGTAAAATCAATAATGTTTTTAATTTCAAAAATTAAAAAAGTTGATAATATTATTAATTTTATTAAATAGGACTTATTAATTTAAAATTTTTTAAATAAAATTGAACTATCATAATGTTTGTAATAGAACTTTTAATGATTAATTCTATATAGGAAAATGTTTGGGATCCTTATTAGGGATGACCCCCACTGTCAAAGTAATTGTGACATTCTATATATATATATGTGTAGGATCTATCATATATATATATATATATATATATAATATCTATATCATGAATAGTTTAAATTTATAAAAATCTTATAGAGATTTTGTGGGGCCATGCTAAATACCCCACTGGGGTCGATCCCAGTGAGATGACGGGTCATGATTCGTTGAAAATCAAAAAATAAAAAACAATTTTTTTTTTTAGCTAATAGAAGGGCTACACACACGATCCCCAGTGACCCCAACTGGGGTCTGAGGCATTTTTCGATTTTGTGCAAGTGAGGTCGTTGTCATTGCTCAATATCAATTCTATATTTTATTGGAGGCGACACGGACTCACTTGATCTATTTTGCCCCTTCGGGTTGATTATAGCCGACACGGACCCACCCTGGTCTTCTTTTTGCGCAGAAACTTTCCTACTTTAAGAGGCGGAAAGGGAGAGTTCTATATATTTTGTCGAGGCGACACGGAGTCCCTCTCTGCTAAATAGGCGAACGGAATCTATCACTCTAAGAAATACGCGAACGGCATCAATCTCTCTAATAAAGAAAATGTTATAAATTTTAAATAATTTATTAAATTTTTTATTAAATCTCTTATATAATTATGAGATTCATATAAAATTACATGTGTGAATTTTATATTTATATAAAAAATTTCGTAAAAAATTTAAAATAAATAATACTTTCACCCCTCTTATAGGGCTCTTTTAAAAGAGTTAAAAAACGTTCATTTTTTACTTTTTATTCATTTTAGGTCACATGACCTCTTATATTTTTTATTCACAAAAAGATAAAATAAATTAAAAAAATTAAAAAATCAATTCTTTATTAATTTCTCCAAAACACTCCATAGTTGCCCACTTCCAAATAGTTCCTCCACTTCCAAAGAGTACCACTTCCAATAGTTCCTCCACTTCCAAAGACTTCCTCCACCCTCTCTTAGAGTAGGACCCACCTTGGTCACTTGACAAATCCCCTCTGATAAATAGTCGTTAAATAGTTCCTCCACCCCCTCTTATAGTAGGACCCACCTTGGTGAACTTTAAGTTTATTAGATAAATGATAATCCCTCTCTGATAAATAGTCCTTCCTCCCCCACTTATAGTAGGACCCACCATTCTATTCTATTCTACAAATAGTTTTTGGGCAATGCTGACCGATGGCCATGGCACTGTATAAACACTACACACACCCAAACCAGCTCAGGCCTTAAAGTCTCACTCAACCCTATAGTCAGACTCAAAGTTGATTGAGAAACTGAGCCCACACAAGATCACTCCGGCTAAGTCTGTTTTGATCAGAGAGCGGGATCCACAAATCTCTAACACTTTACAATAATGTTTTGAAAATCAGATCAATAAACGAATCAAAAATTGATTGGGAAGTTGGGTCACTGATCCAATTACAAGTGAATCAGAATTGAATCGTGATGTTATAAATAATTTTTTAATATACTTATAAAAAAGTTTAAGTTAGAAAGAAAGAAAATCTATACATATATAATAAAAAAAATGAAAACACCAAAAAAAACTAATAGAATAGAATTGTTTATTACATAATTAACAAGTGCGTGAATGGTTGGTGGATAACACAAGAATTTTTTAAGGTTAGAGGTTTGAATCTTTTTGCCATCGTAATATTTTAGCATGGCTTATTTCAAAACCCACCCCTCTAGCTACACTGCGGTGGGCGAATTGCCGGTACAACGGGCCAAAATAAATTACCATCATAATATTTTAGCATGGTTTATTTGAAATTCATCGGTTTATTAGGATAGGCAGATCGAGCGGGTCGCTGGTCAAATTGGCAAGTCAAACGGGCCAAAATGAATTTGCACCAAAAACGACTACTTGAGTTACCCGAACTAGAAATTGAACCGATTAATAGGTTGAACCGTCTAGTCCAATCATGTTTTCAAAACCTTGCTTTGCAATAGTTGACCAGATGAGGATTATGGCACCGTATAAATACTACACACGCACACAAAGGCTATCCTTTTCATTTTTGGAAAAAAAAATTAATATCATTTCCCTTTTTGATATGTTGTTTTTTTGTATTTTCAAAAAAAAAATTGAATGCTCAACAATTTATTTATTTTTGTGTGTTTTGATAATTAAAAAAAAAACAAAGTTTTGAAACTAGTTTGTCAAACTTTTACACAATAGTTTAAACAAAAAAAATACGAAACCGAACGTGATACTTAATGTAAATTATAAAACTCTAAATTCTACAAATTCTTTAGAAAATCACACATTTTTTATCCATAATTAGTTTCAATTAATTAATTATTTATTTATTTATTTAACAAAAAAATTGCAAATACATGAACCTCTGTGACACAAAATGTCACTAGCAACTTAGCCCTTCGCTCATAAAAAGTAGATAGATAGATAGATATTTTTTGATAAATATATATTATATATCTTAAGGTTTTTTTTAAGAAGGTATATTCTTAAAGTTTTTGAAAAGTCATTTGGTTTGATTAAACCCATGTTTTTTTATGTTGCGTAGCCCATGGGTGTTGACAATGTTCCTAGCCTCATGAAATAATTGCCCAACATTATTATCAAATCAAATTGATCAATTTGCATAAATTGGAATGTTTTGTGCGTTTTCAATTCAACCAGTTTTGAAATCGTGGACCATTTAAATGTAGGGGTGGGCGTGGGTTAGTTGTGGTTACAGAACCTCTAATCTGTCATCTGTTCGTCAAATTGACAGATTAAAAAAAATCAATAATTGCCCAACATTATTATCAGATCAATTTGATCAATTTGCATAAATTGGAATGTTTTGTGTGTTTTCAATTCAACCAGTTTTGAAATCGTGGACCATTTAAATGTAGGGGTGGGTGTGAGTTGGTTGTGGTTACGGAACCTCTAATCTGTCATCCATTCGTCAAATTGACAGATTAGAAAATATCAATCCGCATCCATCTGTCAATTCGGCGGATGTGGATTGAGCGGATTGGTGGATGGATGCAAATCAGTTTAGCGGTTTAAAATTTTATAAATTTTCAACATAATTCAACTCATGCACTTTCTCTATAAAAAAAAAAAAAAGTATTACAGTTAATGACTTAAAAAAAGTTTAAAACTTTATAATATTACAATCGCTGCATGCCTCATCCACATATTACAATCACAACATGCCTCGTTCACATAAAGTATTACACAAAAAATTATAATCTGTGATTCTTAAAATATAAAAATAATTCAAACTACCAACACCATGAACATAGCAGTAGTAGAGATTGTATGCCTCTGTATTGTTACATCTATATCTGTTTTTGAAAACAAAATCAACCAGCATATATCATCTTTTTTATTTATTATTTTGAGAGTTAGATTTAAAAACAAAAAAATATTAATAAATAATACATTTATTTTTTTCAATTCAAAAAATATATTCAAGTTGAAAACTTTTTTTCAACAGAATATATTCAACAAAATATTTAAATTCTTTTTCAATTAAAAACATAAACAAAATATCTAAACAAATTGAAAACACAAAGTTACAAATTATTAAGGGTGCTCGCGGTTTGACGATTCAGTTTGCTGTCAAAGGAATCTCAAATCCGTCACCTGTCCAAAACTAGGCGGATTGAAAAAAATTAATCTGTAACGTCTGCTCGTCATCACACATCTATCCAAAATGCAGTAGATCGATTCAATTCAATTAGTTTGGATGGATCGATATATCCGCTGCTTACCCCTATTTAAATGTGAACTTGAACAGCCTTTTCCTTGAACAACCATGGTTGAAAAAGAATAAATGTGTATGTTCAAAATGTCTAAATCCTGTCGAGTAATAGTTTGGTTCAAGTCTACTGATGAGAAGTTATTTGATAATTCTGAGGCATGGGTAGGTTGGTGTTCTAAGAGTATTGAAATTGGTAAAGAGAATGTAATTCACGATTTAGTGTTAGGTGATGAGGAACAGTAAAAATACATGATATTTAATGATTGGTAAGAATATTGTGCCTCCAGACCACTTAATAATTTGGGAGACGTACATATAGATCATAATAGCTGGACTTATTGTCTAATAAGTCCTATGATAATTAATGGCATTTTTCATTAAATATTATTAAAAAATGTCACTAATTGTTAATTTTCAGTAGTCATTTAAAAATTTTATTATAAAAAAGTAACTAATTATAAGCTTTAGTGGCAATTAAAAAAAATTATCATAAAAAAGTAACTAATTTTAAATTTCAGTAACTGCTTGAAAAATTCATCATAAGAAAACGTCATTAATTATAAGTTTTAGAGACAATTTATAAAAATGGTGACAAAAAAAAGTCACTAATTGCCAATTTTTAGCGACATATGCAAAAAATTATTTTCAAGGATGATTTTATTAAAATTTGATGAAAATTAAGTGCAACTATTATGACCTATTAGCGGTTAATCCTAATAATTTTTCCTATTGATGGTCCGGGTTTTCAACCATAACATGTGAGTTGGGCTTGGATCAAATGGTAGGGCCCATGATTTGATCCATAAGCTTGGCCCAATGGGTTATCTGAAGTTGGAACCATTGGCCGAGCACAAAGGTCTTAGAAGAATTTTGTTGTCAATCCTACAACCTATTATTAGAAAAATCAAATTGCTCATTTGAGCACAATTTTTTTATTATATAAGAACAAGTTAAAGTCAAAATTTTAAGGTCCTTTGATACTCGAACCAAATTTTAGTAGAATCAAGCTCAGTAGATTCGTGAAAATAAAAATCTCATTTTTTAACTTGACATTTCCGCAAGTATTATAGTCAAACTCCTTACAATGCCACATCGCATTGCTTGTTTCATATTGAAATGATCAAATAATGAGATGTGGCATTGTAAGGAGTTTGGCATTGTAAGGAGTTTGGCATTGAAATATTATCATCTAAAGATGAATACTTTTTTATTCTTATTTTCTTTTATTTTTATTTATTTGTATATGTGTATTTTTTTTACAATACAATAAAATTAAAACTAAAAAACTTATTGAGTGGTATGTTAACTATGAAATTAATACTATATTTCAATGAGATTAAAGATGCATACAATTTAATAGCATAATGGATAAAATTATATATTTCAATAAATAATGTTCATTTTTTATTATATGTAATTATAATTGTTGTCATGCACTTTAAATTTTGGCATTATAATTTCTTGTTATTGTCCCAATAAATTTTGGAATAAAAAAACTCATAAGCCCATGGGTAGGGCTTGGATTTTAGAAATGTAGGATAGATTGGCCCAAGCCTAGCCAGTTGTTGGCTAGTCAAACTCTATGTAATTGGGCCTGGGCCCTAAATTTTAGTCAGAAAAATTAGGCTTGGCCCATATGACTTTATATGCAAAAGTTTATTTTTTATTGAATTTTTTTTTAACAAGTTGAATAACATTGTGGGGAAAAAATTTAAAATGTTTTTTAAATATAAAAAGTTTTTTCTTCAGAAAATCAAAATATATGAATGTATTAACAAAATTTAAATAAGATTTTCACATATATCTTAAGCTTGTTTAATAGTTAAAAAAAATTACTAAAATATTTTAAAAACACAATAAGATATAAAATAAAATTTAAAACCAAACTATACGAAATAACACGATAATGATGGCAAGTATATTTGGAGGTCGGCTTAAAACAATTCATTACAAATCATGATAAATTATGAATTATGGTTAGACCTTGTCTTTAGTTAGCTAAATAAGATAATTTTTTGACTTATTTAATTAAGGTCTCGTTTGAAGAGTTTGAATTTTAATTTAAAAATTAAAAAAAGTTATAAAAAAACTAATAAATTATACAAAATAAATTTATTTTCTTTCTACTTTTTACACATTTTTTTTTGTAAAAAATTAAATGTAATTTCAAATATATTAACTTTTTTACTTCATAATTCAGTTAAAAAATAAAAAAAAAATACTAAAATAATTTTTTCACAAACGAGGCCTAAATATATCAAAAAGTTAAAAATTTGATTGTTATTAACTAAGAAAAAATAAAAGCTATTTAATTTTCCTCCTCACAAAAAATAAATAAATAAAAAATAAATAAACAATTTCTCATAGGCACCAAATTTATTTATTTTTTAATTATTAAAACTTTGAAAAATCATTAAAAAAAATGTTAAAGATTTTAAAACTTCTATTAAAAGTTTTACCAAATGTCTCACATAAAAGATTTTAAAAATTCTATTAAAAGTTTTACCAAATGTCTCACATAAATGTGGGACCCACATGGGACTTACATTGTGTGGGTCTTACATGTGAGACATTTGGTAGAATTTTTGGGGTCTCTAGCATTACTCTTAAAAAAGGATAAATTATAAATACACCCCCTGACGTTTGATTAAAATACGAATCGCCCCCTGTGATTCTGGAAATTACATTCCACCTCCTGAGATTTTTAATTTTATAACAAATCATCAATTTTATTAATAAATTATCAAGTCAATTAACAGTTTTTAATGATATTAAAAATATGTTTCAATTAATAATTTAGGTAATTTTATTATTGTATAAGAGAGTAATTATGAATTTCATTTTTTCAATTAATTATGTTAAATAAAAAATTATAACAAAGGAGTATTCGTAATTTTTCAAATCATAAAGAACAATCTGTATTTTAAAAAAACTTCAGGGGTATATTTATAATTTATCCTAAAGAAAATGCCAAAAAGGTATTTATTCCGACGGCTCTGATTTGGCATCCACAGATAGATATGATGTGGTTGCTTCACAGAATTACCCATTTCATGCTTTACCTTTCGGTGTTAGGGCTCATTATCTTCGCGAAATCGAGCTCTCAAGAACTATTCTAGTTGCAGAGCAGAGAGAGAGATAGAGAGAGTGAGAGTGAGAGAATGGCGAACGAAGCAGACATGGGTAGCTGGACCGATCTTTTCCATTCATCTTCGAAGCTTCTCGAACAAGCAGCTCCGTCAGCGCAGTTCCCTCCTCTTCAGGTTCATCCGACACTTCGCTTTTCCACTCTGTTTGGTTCCCGAGAAAACAAAAGAAAAGGAATTTCGAGCCATGTGCTCCATGTTTGTTGATTTTGTTTAATTCAAAAATAAAAATGCTTGAGTCGCTTGGTTAAGTTAAGTCGTTATGTGAGGCGTAGTGTATTGGAGGTTTATGTTTTTTTCTTTTACTTTCCACATTTTCTTGACTGAGCATTCATGAATTTATCATTGTTTTTTGCCTTAAAATCATAAATTCTGTTAGATCAATTGGAGGCGTTGTCCAAAAAGCTAAAGGCGAAAACCCTAAGAACTGAAGCTCCTACTCAATCTATTGCTGCCACGATGTACTTCACATAAACCCGCATCAGGGTTGGTTTGGCATATACTATATAATCCATCTTTTTATCTTTTTTCCATCACATCACCTCTCTACTTTTCTGCACATCTTTTTGTAAAAAGACAAAAAGTGCACTTTTTTAGGACACCCCAAATCAACCCTTAAATTAGAAGAGAAGAGAAGAGAAGAGAAGAGAGAGAGAGAGAGAGAGAGAGAGAGAGAGAGAGAGAGAGTGGGAGGGGAGTTATATATATACATTATTTCAGGTAAGTCTAACTTGATATATATATATATATTATTATTTCAGGTAAGTCTAACTTGAGAATCTCATTATCCATAACATTTTTCTTGTTCCACCAAACAGAATAAAATAAAATAAAAATTATTTTATGATAATTATACAACAATATATATCATGATAGTGTTACATACAAATATATGAGAAGTGTTTGATGAAAACTGTCAAACACACATCTCAAGTTTCTGTCAAAATGTCAAGTATCCGACACGGATATATATATATATATATATTTTGATCAGCAACAAACAAAGATTTATTAAGGCTCAAGGCCAAAGAAAAAGAGGATAAGATATCCTATTACAACAGAAATGGAAAAATCAAAAAGGAGAAAAAAGAAAATACAAAAATACCATACTCAAAAACTTCTTCATAGAACAAACTGACACCCAATCTGAAGCAAGCAAAAAAAACGGAATCTCCCAGAATACTGAGCTCGCCGAAGCCCAAAAAGACGCCAAGTATCTCACTCTATCCCATAAGTAATCTATATCCCGGGCCACTCCTTCGAAAACCCGATTCCAACCAAACAACCCAGAAAATTGCAAAGACTACACCAAACAATCAAATGCCTAGACAGGACAGGATGCAGTGGGAAGAGATGGCTGCTCCATTAGGTTCCTTATAATAGAGCTGAACTTGTCTTGCACCCAATCGATTGCAGTTGAAATTCTCTGCTTAATGCTCAGATGAGTTGCACCAAACATGTCCGGGTAACAAAAGATGACTTGTTTAAACAAAATGCCTGCCAGAATTATGGGCAATAATACACATAAAACAAGCTTCCCAGGCAAATTTGGGAGAAAAATTGAAACTAGGGAGACACAAGAAATAGTTCCGGAGATGATTGCAAGATAGCCCAACATTTGAGAGTAAATTGCAGAGTCAATTTTCATTTCTTGGATGAGTCCCAGTGCCAGGCAGTAGATGCATATGGCTATGAAGAAAGTCCACATGTTTGCAGGGTGGGCCTCAAATGGGTTCTCTGTTTTGCCATTATACTTCACTGTGAGGAGGGCGACTAGGGTTGGTATGAGATATTTGAAGATGGCCTGGCATGGAGGTGAGGATTTGAACTCTTTCCCACTGTACAATCATATGCAATCACAAACAAAAATAAACAACACTAAGATTTAGATTAAAACATTTTTAAAATTGCTGGTCATCCATGTCTTTATATTAAAACACTTGTTGTAAGAATGGGGAAAAATTTTATAGTAGACACCACAAAAAAGTGTATGTACCATATTGTCCAATTATAATTTTTGTGATATTTGATCATGATATATTGTGATGTTAGTTATAACTCATTATAGTGTTGGTTATAATTTAGTCATGACTGAATAGATTTTTAATTATATCCCAAATGGTGTTTAGTTATGACTTATTGTGGTATTAGTTATGGCATATTATGACTTATAGATTCTAATTATGCTTTAAGTGGTGTTTAGTTATAATCAATTATGGTATCTTTAGTTATGAACTGAAATTAATTTGGTTATTGTAGTATCAAATCAACACTACATAGTATCATAAACTTACATATAGTACACCTCTTTTGAGAGGTTTGTATGGTAGAATGATATATATATATATATGCTAGTGCATGTGTGCCCACTCGATGAGTGTGCTATTAAATCTATAAAATATAAATTTCAATTTCAATTTAAAATATATATATATATATATTCGATGTTGTTCAAGTGATAAAGATGTTTTTTAGATCAAAGGTCTTAGGTTCAACCCCATTTACCTCACTATATATGGATTTGTGTTTTAAATATGAGGCAGACACCATTATATATAAGGATATTTTGAGAAAACTCAAAATATGAAGACATAGACACTATTGGAAGTTTTTACTTTATAATAATATAGATATAAATAGACAGATGTTTGTGTCTTAAATAACGCCATGCCAATGCTATGCGCCCAATTGCACTTGACCGGTTATTTGAGGATAGCTTTCCAACCTACCTTGCCTGAGCACTACTGGAAGACAACCAAGCTAACCCAACCTCGGCCCACATCTGAGGCCCAATAACGCTTAGCTCGGCCCAAACCCAAGGTTCCATGAAACCCTAACTCGGCCCATTTGTGTGGTTGGATGGTGTAAATTACCCTCTCATTAACTTAGATATTCTAATAGGTTGTCACATTTTTCGGTTTGAAAAACACATCTAATTTTTGGATTATAGTAGCATATTGCTATTTCAAAAATTAATTTGGTAAAAATAATAATAAATTATTTGGGTTTTTTAAAATTTCATTTTCGTGTGTTTATTTTTGTCTAATTATAGTTTTGGGTAAATTACAATGATATCCCTTAATATTTCTGTTTATAAATTACCCTCTCATTAACTTAGATATTCTAATAGGTTGTCACATTTTTCGGTTTGAAAAACACATCTAATTTTTGGATTATAGTAGCATATTGCTATTTCAAAAATTAATTTGGTAAAAATAATAATAAATTATTTGGGTTTTTTAAAATTTCATTTTCGTGTGTTTATTTTTGTCTAATTATAGTTTTGGGTAAATTACAATGATATCCCTTAATATTTCTGTTTAATACAGATTTTTTCCTCACATTTGAAAAATTACACTTACCTCCCTGTTAAATTAAAATGACATATTTACCCTTTAGCCTTTATACATATAAAATAATAAAACAATACAGATATTTTGTTCATGTTATTCAAGGAAAATAACAATCTTCTTTAATTTAATTCACACAAAAAATTGAGTTTATTTTATTTTTATTTTTACTGAATTTTTTTAATATTTTAAGCAATTTTTTATTTTTATTTTTTAGATACACCTAATTTAGATATATTTAAGAAGTATAATATTTTGTATTTTTTTTAAATTCACCAAATACAAAAAAATTAAAAAAAAAAATTCAATATATTATCTTATTTTGTTGTATTCAATGATTTTTTTAATACTTTTTGTACAAATTTTATACTTTTTAAATATATGTAGATTAAATTGATCTAATCTAGATATAATGGTAGAAATAAAAATGAAATATTATATTCATATATAAAAATTTGTACAAAAAAATAATAAAAATATGGTGGTAGTGATATTATTGTAATATAAATCATGTTTATTGGTATTTTGTTTTCAAGTAAAATGTTACTATTAAGTTATATTATTGTGTTTTAAAATTTTATATAAATTGGTAGGAAAAGGGATAAGATGGTCATTTAAAAAATTTTAGAACATGACATCAGTAATTTAGGAGGCAATTTATAATAAGATTATAAATTCCAGGGAAGAATGTAATTTTTTAAATGTAAAGGGAAAATTTGTATTAAACAGAAACTTCAGAAGGTGTTAATGTAATTTACCCATTACTTTTTAATTTTTCAAAAAAAAATCATAGGAGACAATAATACCCTCTTTTTTCTCTCCAGTTTTCATCTCAATGCTGCCGCCACCATCACTTTAGGTGAAACATGTCTTTAAAATGTGAATTGTGAAGTGAATAAAAATGAAAGAAAAATGTTATAGGTTTCAAATTTTTTGCAAAATAAATGACTAAATATCCTACATATGAACTCTACATCCATGTGAGACATTTGGTCATTTATTTTATAGAAAATTTAGTATGCCTAACATTACCTAAGATGAAATGGTAGAAATTAAAGAGTTGATGGGAAAGAGAGAGGAGAGTGAGTCTAACCTTTGATTTCGTGATTACAATGAAGATGATGGCATTGAGTACGGGTAGTAAGTAAGTCTCTCTGTTTGTTTGGCGTGTTTGGCCGGGGGGACGACGATCTCGTCTCCTCTGATAGAGCGTGAATGAAGGCTGCTATCGTTTACTTATATTTTATTTTATTTTTTCAACGGTAAGGGGTGTACGAACTAATTTACGTATATCTTGAGTAATCGTTTCTCCGGTTTGATCAAAAGTAGATCATCTACATCAATACTAAGAATTTGTAAGAAATTTTTTTCTTGTGAATTGGTCCTAAGAATTAAACCTTGAACAATTGTGAGGAGCATACCACCGACCAACCCTCAACTTGTATTTTAGTATTTTTTGTTATAATGGTGGCGCCCACATCTTAGCATTTGTTATGCCATTGGTCTGTGATAAATTTGTTATGATAGTCACTTATGTTATATTTTAGCATTTGTTATAACTGGTTGTAGAGAGCGGTCTTCCCATTGGTTTGTGATGGATTTGTTGTGGAAGTCAGATCGCCCTCCTCCCTCCCATTTGTCTGTGAATCTAAAAATCAGTCTCCTCTGATCCCGTTCAACGGTTAGAGGTGTACGGATCAATTTAAATGTACCTCAACTAATTCTTTTTTCACTTTAATCAATGACAGACCATATACGTCGAAATTAGAGAATTCACAAGAAATTTCTTTCTTGTAAACTAGTCTCAAAAATTAAATTCTAAATAATTATGTGAGGAACATACCATCCACCAACGTTATATTTTAGTATTTTTTGTTATGTTGGCAGCGCCCACATCTTAGCATTTGTTATACCATTGGTCCGTGATAGATTTGTTATGATAGTCAGTTATATTATATTTTAGCATTTGTTATTAGAGAAATTATTCAATATTCTCGGAATATTATGTGTTTGTACTCCTTAACCAATCATTATTCAATATACCCCTTTATGTTCTCCAATCACTCAACACAATATCTCACCTATCCACCTTCTCTATCAATCATAATGTTATGAAATACCATGTGTCTATACTATAGGATTACCGAATAATTACCTTTGTTATAACTGGCTGTAGAGAGTGGTATTCCCATTGGTCTCTGATATATTTGTTGTGGAAGTGAATTTGAAAGTCAGTCTCCTCTGAACCGGGGATTCCAAAATTTTGACTATGCTACTTGAACCGAACACTTGGGAGTGTTTTGAAAAGTTTGGAAAAAGCGGGTTCTTTTAGGTAAAAAAGTTGGTTTTTTGAGTTAAAAAAACTAAAAAGTTAAAAAGCTGACTTTTTATCCTTGTTGCCAAAATGCTCCTTAATCGTGAAACTGTGACCACTGCATCACGTTGCCTACTACTGGTGGAGTAATACGAAAACATTTTTATTTTTAATACATACATTTCATTTTTTTTGGGGTCAAATACTCTTTTTTTTTTTTAATATATATTTGATAACTGGGTGTTCGGGCCAGCTTTCGTCCACCTCGATTAATCTTGGGACTTTGAAATTAAAACCAAGCAAACCTCCAGTGATCCTCTAGGCTTTACTGCTCGGCCACTTACCTTGGGGTTTTCTTTTTCTTTTTTCTTTTTTATTTATTTATTTATTTATTTAATATAACAAATAATCAATCAAAAAAATTTAAACTAATATATCTATGACATCACAGTTTGATTCTTAATCCGGTTTCTTTTCTAATTTGCTTAACGATTCAACTTTCGAAACATTATTGTTCAAAAAGAGAAATTAAAAAAAAAAAAAAAATTTAACCAAAACCCCTTTCATTGGACTCTTATTTAATGAAAAGGGTAGCTCAATTTATTTTGTTTCATAAACTCCCTAAGAAAAATGTGCATAATTGAGAAAGGACAAAGTAAAATATCTTCTTTTTTTTTTTAGACAATATTGTTAGAGTAACATGTTACTGAGTAATAAGTTACTATTTACATTAATTCCAAAAGTAATAATTTTTTAAAAAAATTATAGTAAATATACATCTTATTTCATAAATCTTAATGAGAGGATTTTAAAAATATTAATTTTATTAAAAACCGACATGTAGATCAAAAGTTATATTATTTTAAAATTTAATATTTTGGTAATAATGGTATGTGTTAGATTTTTTAAGAATTTTTTTTTGTATTTGTTCTTAATGCATTAAAGTTTTATTAGGAGGGATTTTGACCAAATCATTCCCAAAAAAATCACAGCAAAATAAAATGAGTTTTTTTTTTTTTTTAAATTTTTTCTATGTAAACCATAATCTTTAAATTTTTTTTTAATCTAAACTATCCACCTATTTTCATTAAGTAAAATTAATCAAAAAATAGATATTAAAGAGACCAAAATAATGCAAATTATGTGAAAATAGAAGTATAAACACAATTACTCATGGAATTAAATATTATATAAATTAAATTTTAAGAGAGCCAAACTTATGGGGTTTATTGTGTTTTTATGCTTGATTTATTTATTGGCTTACAAATATTAGCCAAAAAACTCATAAATATGATAAACACTTTTTCCTTCTGATTTTTATTCAAATTTTATTTTGATTCTTATGTTTTAATTTGTATTCAACTAGAGCCTTTGGCCTAGTAGTTGTGTTTGTGGTGTAAGGTATTGGGTTCAACTCATATTGAGAAGAATTTGATACCCATTACGGTGGAATTTTATTTCTCCTGTTATGGAGCTGTATGTAGCTAGCGTTGGGAGGACCATATGAAAATAGGAGTTCAAATTTAAAGTAAATTTTAGTAAATCAATAATATATACTGCTTATACACACAATTAAAAAGTGCACTTTATCTTTTAAAATTCAAACCTTACCTTTCATCACTTTGTAGTAGTTGCCCAAAGTCAAGTGCTC
>JAPPVO010001645.1:0-14780 GCA_030407325.1 Camellia japonica | reverse complement strand
CTTGGAAAAAATTTGAAGACAAAAGTCTTGCTAAGAGTGAAGTATCGAGTTGTAAATAACACTTGTGAAAATATTGTAAAAAAAATATTTTCAAGTGTTAAGCCGAGGCTGAGATAAACCAATTAGTGGGTACAACCGAGGTGTTACACCCCAAGGAGATTGCATAGTTAAGGTTATTTTGAAGACATGCAAATTATTTTAAGTATAAAATCATACAAGAGTAAAAAGAAGACACTACAAACCACGTTGAAAGAAGAATTAGAGAATGCATTCAGAAAAGGAAAGAAGGCACTTCAGCCTAACATTGAAGAGTGATTGTTTAGATTACAAAAAGGCCGGTGTGAAGTACGCCGGTATCAGACGGTGGTAGTAAGCAAAGAAGTGCAATGAAAGCCTCGTGTAGACGTCCCCTCCCGAACGCATCCCGGGGAAAGGGAGTGCGAGTCCCTCCCGTTCTGGTTTGATATTGGGTCACTACAGTTCGAAGGACTCAAATGTCACGGTTCTTAATCTTGAACCAAAGAGTCCAAAATCTGGCAAATCGTTTTGAAAACAAATTTTTTGAAAGAAGTGCCAAACATGGACTGATTCGCCAGATACAGAGTCGCCACCTAAATATTTTATTTTTGGGAAATTTAGGAAACCCTGACTCGGTGCCAAAGGCCACATGTCCGTCATCACCAAAGTTGCCTCGGCTCGGGAACTTCGGTACGATTGGGGAAGGTCACTTCGTGAGCACCCCCGCTCGCCCGGTCAAAGACCGGCTTCTACTAACCATGATATCTTATTTTGAAAACATTGTGAGTTTTTGTTCCGGTTATTAGCCTAGATTACTATGTGATGCGCATAGCATACAAGTATAGACTGAGTCGCCTGAATTAGAACAAACACTTCATGTTTGTTTGTTTGAAAATGGTTTGATGGTGCTACCCGCAGGTAGGCTAAGACGTGGATTTGCCACCCTCAGGTGGGCTTAGAAAACATGATTTTGCCACTATCTAGTGGGCTTAAAACAAACAATCAATGCATTGTCCCAATTCAAATAACTCAACCTCCACCCACAGGCATTCAAGGCATTATATCACATAAGCACATAGCTTCATGGTAAGCATGCTATTCATGGCAGTCACTTACACGCATGCAAGGATGCTAAAGCATAAAACTCACCGAGTACTCCAAGCCAAAACAGAAACTCTTTAGAAATCCATGCATGATCCTAGATACACAGAATTGCTTAATGCAACACATGCAAAAATGCAACTATAGCAGGCTCGGCTATTCTAAACATGGTATGTGGAATGCTACAACTAACACGTATTCAATTTGCAATTGAAATACAAATGCAGTTTGTATGATGCGCCGAGCCCAGTACATGCAAAACAGATGAATGATGCAAAACATGCTGTCATACTGTATGCTAATTGAAATATGCTCTATATCTAACCATTATAAGCGGGTAAATAAAAGGGAAGAAAGACGTGGGGTTGGAAGACATACATCACACTCACCCATACTTATTACAATCATGCCCTCGCGCAGAGGTCCGAATAAATATACAGTCCCGAATGAAAGAATAATACAGTCCACATAATACAGATCCCTAATTAATTAACAAATTAACTAAAAAATACTAAAAACTTAAACTGACATGCAAGCCAGGGGGTGCCTTGATTCTGATGAATGCTGCATGTTTGGGCTGCTTTGCGCAGAAAATCCACTGGGATGCCCCAATTAGCCTCTGTTTGCAATGTTCCTCGAAATGCGTGCCAGACTCCGAAAAGTTGCTGATTCTCCATTTTGCTGCAACAGAGAGCAGGAAAGGGGCATAGCAATGTATTTCACAAATATATGCATGTCTCGATCCTCGTGCCATCAATCACGCATATCGATGCATGATGGCCGAGGAGCCGAATTGCACAACTCAATATAGAATGAATGCGTGATGAATGCTACAACAAAACCTAACTCCATCATGGATAATTCGGAGTGTCGGTGATTTGGGAATTGAGACCCGTTCCGTCGCTCGGAGTACGAAACGTGCCTCGTTTCCCGTGCCCGGGTTAACTCCTATCCCGAACACGATACGATATGTATGATATGCATGAAATGTAGCTAATATGCAACCCTAACATACACAATGTCATGGAATGGCATACACGCTATACGAGGTAATATACAACCGGGCATACACAATGCTATGGGTGAAATGGCATACGCAATGCAATAATGGGCTTACACCAACATGAGAGAGCCTCAGCCACACTCACATAGGAGGCCATCAGATGAAAACAAGATACCTCGAAATGCGTGCCCGCGGGCACGCAAACCGAGAACGGACCCTCGGGCACCGAAATGCCACTCTAATGAGACATGGCAAAGGCGTAGAATATGGTATGCTAACATGCAAAAATCAGTGGCAAAATGAGGGGCAAAACAGCCCCGAAATGAGGCGAAATAATACCCGATGTATGAAATGATCCCGAAACATGGATTTCAATGCATAAAATGGCCTACAGCTATACCATACATGCATAATTGATACATGATATGAAAAAGAAGAAGAAAGGAAGCCCAAAAACTCACATTTTTACAGTACAAAACAAGGCCAAACAGCAATCACAAGTAGGGCTAAGATGGCATACAAAAAATGGCTCCGCAAGGGAGGTCATTAAGCAAGTGGTAGATGTAAAGCCCAAATATAAAAATACCCTTCTACAACACTGAATAGGGACTAAAAATATGAACATTTACAGTAGATGACAAGCCTCAAATCAGTATGCAAACATGCTAAAAATGCAATGCAAGATTAAGGCCACAAGAGGGTATAACATGAAGTAGACCAAATATACATCAAATGGCCAAAGACCCTTAATGAAACATGCCAAGGAGGTCAAAATATAGTCACTTTCAGTTCTGATCATGGCCGAAAACAGAAGCTAGATAAGCCTAAAAAAGCATGCAAAAATGGGGGCCAAAGAGGGGTATAATGGTAAGTACAACATGGAGGCCCCCAACAGTGTTGAGCCCTTCTAAAATGTTGTAGAGGGGCTCAAAATAAGTCAACTCACAGTTTATATCATGCTCAAAAACAGATCACACCTAGACTAGAAATACCATGCAAGATTATGGTATACAAGAGGTATTGAAGCAAGTACCAAAGGGGGGCTCAAACAGGTTGCCCTTAAACAACATGAAAAATGGCTCAAAATAATACCCCTTTCAGTTGGGGTCGGAGCCCAAAACAGTAAGCAAATAGGCTAGAAAAATGGTGCAAAAAAGTGCTACAAAAGAGGGAAAGATGAACTTACCCTTGAAGACCAAACTTTTGCTACCTCTTGGACCAAGGAATGTTGCTTCTAAGCCTCTGAAAAACCCCTCCTTGCTGCTGGAAATGGAGTGGTGGTGGTGGTGCTTGGTGGTAGTGAAGAAATGGAGCCAAAACTTGAGAAAATGAGAGAGAAATGGAGAGATATGTATCTATATGCTCAAACCAAGTTTTCCAATCCTTGAGGGAGAGCTAGAGCTGCTGTGTGTATGCAAGGATGCAGGAGCAATCGAGGGAAAGTGTGTAGGCTTATGGGATTAAGTTCCCTCTCCTACAAAAAGTCCCCCGAAATTAGATATTTTTGGGGAAAAAGCTATACAGCTGCAAGGCACACCTCCCAGGGATCCTGGCCGGCCTGCTGTTTTTGTTGCAGGTGGCCGGCCGGCCACCCCCTATGGCCGGCTAGCCAAGGGGAAAAATGGTCCAAAACAATTTCTGGCCGGCCACCAGATATTGGTGTCCTCCCAGGTCTCCTCATCACAACCCTGTGGTTCAAAATTGGCAACTCTAAAACAGGAGAGAGAATAGGCCACTTTAAGGAGGGTTTCAAAAGTGGAAGATGGAATTACTGGCCGGCCATAGACTTTTAGGGTCCTCCCATGTGTGTACACACAAATATGTAGTTTGGGGTTGGAGAAAATGTGCCCTAGGGTGGTCAACACTAGCTCGGAAGTGTGAAAAAAACGGGCGTCGGAGGCGCCGGAGGAGCATATAATTGCTGAGACAATTGCTGGCCTCCCACCCTTGCAGTGACCTTCCTGGTGATAAAACAGAGGTACCTGCCAAAAATGAACGAAAACCGATGCAAAACGAATGCTCGGGGGCCAAAACACACAGTTCGGGGTCCCGAAAATAGGCTGTTAAGCACCGAAAATGGTATTCGACCACGAAGTGGGTCTCTCGGCCCCAGTGTCCCTCAAAAGAGAGTAAATAAGATGTATGCGAAAAACCGGAGGAATCGGAGATGGTTAGGCGGTCCCGAACCGAGGCACACGGCCTGACGGCTCCGAAAACCGGGAACCGGGCTCCGAAATGGGCAAAATGGCCTACGGCCACGAAATGTAGCCCACGGCCACTGAGAGATGGTCTACGGACCTCTCCCTCCCTTCAGGAAGAGAAACAGAGAAACCGAGTCTGGTTCGCAAACCGAGACAAGGTACAGAAGAGGGTTCGGAAGTCCGGAGGCAGGGCTCACGGCCGCGACTCTGAGACTTCTGAACGAGCACAATATGCAACATCACCGAGCGCTCAATCGGTGACGTCTGAGTCTTAAGGTCGGTCAAAAATGGGGTGTCTACAGTTGCCCCTCTTTGACAGAACTCGGAAGTCACAAGTGACGGGAGTGAATGTCAAAGCCCAGAGACGACCCATTTTTGACAAGGCCGAAGACTTAGACAATCATACAAGATGAACAGAGATATGCGCCCGCAGGCATGCCCGCAGGCAAAGGGGCGAAATGCAAAGCGATATGTACGGAGCCAGATGTAACTTGATGATCATGCAAGTGCAGCAAGCTGTAATGAAGCAAGTATTCGCAAATAGATGCAACAGTTTTAAGCAAGAATGCAAAGCAACAACTACATTTCATGCAGTTAGGAATGCGGAGAATTATTCAATTCTCGTCGCGTCTCACACGGAGAAGATACGATACCTGCGCGATTCGTCTGGTCGCACCAGCCTCAAATGAACCGTACATACAATATCGTGCCTGCAAAAAAGAGAAATTCAACAAGAACAATATGCTAACAACATATATTCAATGTGATTCCTGTGATTCCGAAAGTTTGACACACGCAGTGTCGGCGAGTAAATGTATCGCAATGCGAGAAAGGAACGTGCGTGACAACGCATGCTCGAGCACAGAGGTATGGTACACCAAGAAAACATGCATGAATGACGATGCAAAATGCTCATGAGAATGCAAGTTATGTGCACAACAATGCAAACGAGCATAAATCAGGGTGCCCGTTTGTTGCGAAACAACGAGCAAGGAAACGCGCATTTCGGTGAAGGCGACTCGACTCGCGACTCTGGTTCACCTCCCGGAGAGGTTACAACATGCTTAAAAAGGATACACTCTGATTTTGATGAGTGATGATGAGACACATGTCAGAAATTGCAGCTGAAGTCCGGCGGAGCGATTTCGCGACCGAAGTGCACTTTTCTTGAACTTTTTCAGGTCCCGGGAACTCCAATCTTCCTCAAAATTTGCAGAGAGCTAGGTGAGCAGGTGGGGGACATGGCCGGCCAGCTAGTTGCCCAAGGGGAGGCCACCGCCAGTTTCAAAAAGCAAATGGCCGGCCAGCCAGAAAAGGTGGCCGGCCGGCCACCTGCCCAAATCCGGGGCAACTTTGTCTTTTCACCTCATTTTCTTTATATTCTCTCATCCATTCACTTCGAGCTCACACCCACAGCTGCGAAATCTTCTCTTCTTGCCTCCCAAACCATTTTCTTTCTTCAGATCTGCACTTTATACGCGCTTTTCAGCCTCCACGCAAGTTGTTTTCGCAAAACATTCGATTTTAAGCATTTGCACTTTGGACCGATTAAATTTTGATTTCGGGGCTTCTTTTCTCATTTTCACCACTTGAGGTAAGTTTGTCTCAATATTTGGAAGATTTTCTCGGGAGTTGACTTTTGTTGACTTTCCACATTTTGGCTCATTTTTGCTCATTTTTTTGCTCCTTTTGCAGATCTTTTCGAAATGGCGGGTAATTCCCTCATGGTGGAGGTCCTCCAGGTGCCGGGGATGATTTCGATATCATGACGCTGCCCCCCGAGGGTCCCCCCTTTTATTCCCGAGAGATACGCCCCGTCGGTGCACATTCTTCCACGGGCCATTTTTCGTCATTTTACTGACTTCAATGATCGGCACACCGGAGATCTACTTCTACGAGAGCCGGAGCATCACCTTTCTTACGAGGCACGAGAGGTATTTTACTTCATTTTCTGTATTTTTCGTGCATTTCATACCTTTGCCATGCTTGAACACACAGTTTAGCCTATGACATAGTACTTTGCTTGCATCTTGAACATGTGGTTTAAACACTTGAATTTCTGAACACTAGGCTCATCGATTGATTGTGAACGCACGGTACACATTAGTTAAGAATTGAACACACGGCTCAAACACTGATTTGTTGAACACACACAGCCCGAATTTGAAGGTGAACACACAGCACACACTGACTAAGAGTAGAACACACAGTCCCAAACTCTGATTTTCTGAACACACAGTTCTAGTTAATGGTGAACACATAGCCCACACTGATTGAGAGTAGAACGCGCAGTCCCAAACTCTGATTTTCTGAACACACAGTCCAAGTTGATGGTGAACGCACAGCCCACACTGATTGAGAGTAGAACATGCAGCCCTAACTCTGATTTTCTGAACACACAGTCCAAGTTGATGGTGAACACACAGCCCACACTCTGATTGAGAGTAGAACACACAGCCCTAACTCTGATTTTCTGAACATATAGTCCAAGTTGATGGTGAACACACAGCCCACGCTCTGATTGAGAGTAGAACACACAGCCCTAACTCTGATTTTCTGAACACACAGTCCAAGTTGATGGTGAACACACAGCCCACACTCTGATTGAGAGTAGAACACACAGCCCTAAACTCTGATTTTCTGAACACACAGTTCTAGACATTGAGATGAACACGCAACCCATATTTTGATTTTTCTGAACACACAGTCCAAGTTGATGGTGAACGCACAGCCCACACTGATTGAGAGTAGAACACGCAGTCCCAACTCTGATTGAGAGTAGAACACACAGCCCTAACTCTGATTTTCTGAACACACAGTTCTAGACATTGATGGTGAACACACAGCCCACACTGATTGAGAGTTAAACAAGTAGCCCAAAACACTGATTTTCTGAACACACAGCCCAGACATAAAGCGAACATGCAGCCCACTGATTAAGATTTGAACACGCAGCCCAAAACACTGATTTTCTGAACACGCAGCCCAGACATAAAGCGAACACGCAACCCACTGATTAAGATTTGAACACGCAGTTCAAAACACTGATTTTCTGAACACACAGCCCAGACATAAACGAACACGCAGCCCACTGATTAAGATTTGAACACGCAGTTCATTTACTTGCGTTTGCAGACGGCTCATTCATTTCATTTGCACACTGCTCATTCATTTCATTTGCACACAGCTCATTCATTTCATTTGCACACAGCTCATTCATTTCATTTGCACACAGCTCATTCATTTCATTTGCACATAGCTTATTCATTTCATTTGCACACAGCTCATTCATTTCATTTGCACACAGCTCATTCATTTCATTTGCACACAGCTCATTCATTTCATTTGCACACAGTTCATTCATTTCATTTGCACACGGCTTGTTCATTTCATTTGCACACGGCTTATTCATTTCATTTGCACACGGCTTATTCATTCTGATTCTGACACATGCGTTCATTCTGAATGCAGGTTGGCTCTCGTACCGTGCGAGGATACGGCTCCACTGCTGCGAGAGAGTGGTATACCGAGCTCCCGGAGGCTGTCCGGGATTTGGTTGATTTAGCAGGGTTCGGGGCCTTCTGCATGGGGTTATCACATTGTCCTGCCAGTAGGACACTGTTAGCAGCTTTGGTGGAGAGATGATGGGACACCACCAATTCCTTCCATTTGTCCGCCACCGGGGATTTGACCATGACCCCGCTAGATTTCGCCGTACTTACCGGTCTGGACATAGGAGGTTGGCCCATTCCTTATGACGAGGATATGGGCGAATGGGAGGCCGCTTGGGTATATCTGTTGGGGGCCCGCCCGCCTGTGGACAGAGCTTCTGGGAGAGTCCGGTACACCTGGTTCTCTTCCCATTTTCGGAGGCCGGAGATGGAGCCCGAGTCTCCTGAGGAGGTTGAGCAGTACACCCGCGGTTTCCTCATGTTCCTCTTGGTACCACTCTGTTTGCTGATAGGGGGAACACTGTCGGATTGTATCTTTTGAGTGCCCTAGTGGACCTATCACAGGTCAGTCGGTATGACTGGGGTGGCGCCGGCCTGGCTACCCTCTATTGCTATATGAGCGGGCCTCTCGCGGCGGGGAGACTTACTCGGCGGCTATTGGAGAGCCTGGGAGGTACGTTCTGTCCTCTTGATTTACATTTCTGCTCCTCATTACTTGTTCATTGCACACACGGCGCACTTTACATTCTGTATTTTGCCCTCAGCACTTTGTATTTACATTCCGCACTACTTTTCTCAGCTATGGGTCTACGTATATTTTCCGACGTTAGCCCCGGAGATGGAGGTGGCAGGGCTTCTTACGACCCCGTTCTCATTGGTATTCGAGGGCCAGCACCGACCAAGACCTCGAGAGACTCTCTTCTACCTGCAACAGTATTTTGACACTGTTCGGACGACAGAGGTATTTCAGAACTCTCAGTTCTTTTCCGTTTTCATCTTTGATTTGCCCTGTATATTCCCGATTTCTGATCGGTTTATGCACTGATTATCCACAGATTACGTGGCAGCCCTGGGCAGTCTTGGGCGATGGTCTCCGATTTCAGTATGCTGGAGGATCGGGCACTTCCCAGTACAGGATCCTGCTCGAGGGGCCGGTTGGTAGGGCATGGTTCCTGGGGGAACGTTTTTTGCGTCAGGTATGGGGGTACGTTTCTCAGGACCCTCCTGCCGCACCTCCAGCCACTATGCGGACTGCTGATAGACTCTCTACCCAGGAGGTCGTTAGTGCTATGCAGGGCACCGATGCCTTGCTACATCTCACGGACGGGGACTACGCCACTTATCGTCACACATATCTGATGCCTCCCTTGACGGGAGTGCGTGCTCCGCCACTGAGGCCTGCCGATATACTATCTTCGAGCCGGCTCGTGCTACGGATATCCCCTCCTCCAGCAGGGCTGGTACATCTCGAGGTGGGGGTGGGTCGATTCCCCCGATCCCTCTGACTCTTCATCATCCTGGGTGGCCAGACATGTCGATCGAGTTGACGAGTTGGCGATTCGGGGCTCCTTACCAGGTCTCGCTAGAGCCTCCTCTTCCTGACCACAGATATGTCAGAGACCCTGATTCACCACCGGTATGTTTATAGCTTTGATTCATCAGTCAGATACTTGGACATTCATTCCTTTACTGATAGTTTTGCATTTGTATCTGTAGCCTCCAATTGAGTACATGGATGAGATGCTTGGGATGCTAGCCACATTTGAGGGCATGATCCTACGGAGGGAGGCGCAGCTGGCCATTATGGGTGTACAGGTACTGTCCATCTTTCCTGTATTTAGCATATTTCTGATGACATGCTGGTTTTGAACATTCTGCTGTATTGATAGACTGTGTAGGGCACATCTGACACACACCCCACTCGCGAACATTCTGCTTTTCATATTTGAACTGATGTATTGAACTCTTCACTTTCAGATGCCTCCTGTATACGCACCGCCGCGGGCCGGGCCACCCGGGCCCTCTCAGAGAGGTCGAGGTGCTGGGCCATCTAGGCCCTTTCGAGGAGCTGGGCCACCCAGGCCTTCTCAGGGAGCAGGGCCATCCAGGCCTTTCCGAGGAGCTCGAGGAGCGGGGTCGTCTCGCAGACGTAGGGCACATGTTATAGAGGCAGAGCCTGATGAGGAGGAGGAAGAGGAGGTCGCAGATTGTGAGTCAGAGACATCTGCTGAGGAGGGGGGCTCCGGCCTTGGTTCCGGGAGTGGAGGCGAGGCTGAGGGGGATCCTGAGGATGACAGCTCCGACCCGGATGGTGATGATGGTGCAGAGGTTGTCCCGCAGAAGAGGATGAGGGGGCCTCCTCATTCCCGCTCCCGAGAATATTGATGTTATTTCCTGCTTTATTTTACTTTTTGCTAGTAGTTTGTAGCACTTTGCACTTGTTAGGCAGTTTTATTTTCTGTAAAACTTGTACCTTTATTTTGTTGCAAAACATGATGGAATGAAACAACTTTTGAAAAGGTGTTTGTATTTGAAACTCTTAGCATCGCATCGCATCATTTTGCACAAAAATGGAATTGAATGGGAATGTGCCTTGTGTATTTACCGGGTCAGGTAATGAACCGACGCAACAAATCAAACAACTTGACTCACTAAGAAATAACAGAATCTTAGCAAGTTTACAACTCGATAAGCAAAATACAACAATGTTAACGACTCGATAAACAAGACATAACAAGATTGCATAAACAAAAGGTAATAACTCAAAACACAAAATGCGACGGCTCGACAAAACTTACAACTCGATAAACAAAGTAACAACTCGATAAGCAAAATACAACAAAGCATACTTCGGACGGACAATCTGGATGATGGAACGCATCCGAAACTGAGAGAAATGGAGGCCTTCGACATCCTTGATGCACAGAAATGCCTCAAACTTCCTTCCGGAGGGCAAAACAGGACCAATGCATGGCCGGCCACATTTTGCATCTGGGGACTGAAGGGTGGCCGGCCGGCCAGTTTTTGAAACAAAGATGGCCGGCCTGCTAGAATAGATGGCCGGCCGGCCACGTTTCCTGCAACTCTTAGAATTTTGACACTTGTCCTCGAATAGTGTTTTACCCCCCTATAAAGCTCCAACTTTGGAACTCTTTCATTTCATCACTGCTTTGCACAAAAATGGAGCCATTTCTCGTAGAAAATCTCACATCTTGGATCTCTTCTTTAGATGGCTCGGAAAAGTTGAACTTCCGGGGTTTCGGCTTGAATGCACTATTACGCTGGGCCGGACTTCACTGCATCTTCCTTTCCTCCATGCCGCGGTGAGATTTTGGAACCCAGTGACGTACGTCTTCAGCTTCGGAGGGCAAGAGGTATGTCCCACTTTTGAAGATTTTCAAGTTTTGATAGAATCCGAGCGAGTGAGGAAATCTTGCCCCAACTCAATTTTGGCTATGCCCAAACCCTAGGGCGGATGTGCGGACTCAACGCACATGATACTCGATCCCTGATTTGTAACGGAATGTTGGATATCCCAAGCCTAATTTACCGGTTCTCCGATGCTGGTGACCGCAGCGACCATCATTGGCAAGGCTTCCGGCGACACGCCCTCTGTTTATGCATGTTATCTCATTTTCTGTTTGCCTCGAGCTTTGGAGGATCCAGCGTCCGTCTGATTGAAGTGGCCCAAGGCTTGAAAGAAGGAAGGAGTTGCATCGCCATGACATTGGCGGAGACACTGATGGGCTTGGATGCTTTCCACCGTCGGGAGACAACCAGGTTCGCAGGGAGTCCACTACTGCTGCAGGTAATGTTTCCCACCCGATCTCGCATATGTATTTGCTCACATCACTCGGCCCTCAGGCTCGGTTTTCTCACAAAACCTTTTTCTTACTTTTCTCTCATCGTACATCTCTCTATTCTTGATTCTCTCATTTTTCATCCCTCCCAGGTATGGTTGATGGATAAATTGCAGGTTGTGGATTCTTGCCCTGCTTACTCAGCCCGCGGCTACTTCTTTCAACAACGCCTAGTCGACGCCCTTGATGAGGGATGGTGGTTTGAATGGATGTGCAATTTGTCGGCAGATCGCATTGCGTGGCGCTGCCCTTGGCTCAATCTCCCGGCATGAGCTACAGCATGTCTCGGCAGGTCGGGATTCGATTGCTCTTCTTGAACTGCGTATTCTATTTCCCATTCCGTATTCTGCGCCAGTTTGGCCATGATCAGACTTGCCCACCAGAGGGATAGAGTATCCGGCTACACTTCCGGTTCGAGGCGCACAGCTGGCTCGACAGGCCGCAGCATGGGGAAATAGAGAACTTCTGGCTCCTGCTCCCACTTTTAGTTGCACTTTGTCTGACGAGTGGGATTGGCTCACGAAGAAGCACAGCTTGGGCCTAGGTTGGCATCAGAGGCTTCAACTAGCTCTGGCAGGGGGCACAGGGACACCTGATTGACTATGCCCCGGATTTATCGCTTTACTAGTACTTTCAAGTTTTCTTCCTGAGTGTAATAAAAAGCAACCTCAATTGTATACAAGAGCAAGAGAACTCTGTTTTGAAATCAATGAAATTGAAGGTTGTGGTACTGAAAATTCTCCGCTTTGGTCCAAAAATGGTCTTAGTTGTAAAAAGATTAATTTTGAGCAAAGTCAACTTTTATTAAAACTTTTCAAAACTATTTTCGATATGGATCAGAACTGGACACGCCTGAGATCTGTCACTGAGATGCACAACCCCGGATCCTAGCAACTGGAAAGTTGCCCCTAGTTTGAATGGTACCGCAGCACTTCATTGCAACGGAAAGTTGCCCCTAGTCTGAATAGCACTGTACCGGAGATCACGATAAATGCTGATGAATAGAGATGACTGAGATGATCAAATGGACAAAGTTGATCGGGGAAAAGATTGTGGCTGAACTTCAGGGTGAAGCTGCCTACGTATCCCGAAGATGGAATCAAGCCTTACGTAGTTCCGGCTTGGGTTCTGTAACCACGCCCCGCGAGGGACCGCGCGCTACAGCTCGACTCTTCCGTTTTGTTTGGATGGTGCGGTTCTTAATCTGAACCAAAGAGTCCACTCTGCAAATCGTTTTGAAGAAAAAGATTTTTGAAAAGTAGTGCCAAACATGGACTGCTTTGCCAGATTACAGAGTCGCTACCTAAATATTTTAAAATGGGAAATTTAGGAAACCCTGACTCGGTGCCGAAGGCCACGTGTCCGTCATCACCAAATGCCTTGGCTCGGAGCTTGGGTACGATCGGGGAAGGTCAGCTATGAGCACCCCCTTTCGCCCGGTCCGAAGACCGCCTCACTAACGGTGATATCCGTTTTTGAAAACATTACATGCTCTTATTCCGGTTATTAGCCTAGAATTACTATGTTGTGCGCACAGCAAATAAGTATAGACTAGATCGCCTAATTTGGAAATAAGCATTGCATATCCGTCTTGTTTGGAAAATAGTTTGAAATTGCTACTCGCAGTAGGCTAAAACACGATTTCAATGAGTATTCCCAACTCAAGTAATCCAACCCTCCACCCACAGGCATTCAAGCAGTTTATCACATAAGCATTTAGCCGCATGGCAGGCATACTGTCATGTTAACATTCACACGCATGCGACATGCTAAAGCATAAAACTTACATCGTACTCCGTGCCAAAACAAGAAACCAGTTAGCAAAACATGCATGACCTAGTTTATGTTTAAGTGACTAATGCATCGCATACGGAATGTAATCTAGACAGGCTCGGCTATCCTAAGCATGGCACATGAATGCAACAATTATCACGTTTCAATTTGGATTGAAAGTACGATGCAGTTGTATGATGTACCGAGCCCGATGTATGTAAACAAATGCATGAATGCACGCATGCATTGCATAAGGTATGCTAATTTAGATGTGCCTAATCTACCAACATAAGCGGGTAAATAAAAGGGAAGAAAGAAATGGGATTGGAAGCATACACCCACTCACACCACTTATTACAACTTTGCCCTCACTCGGAGGGACCGAATAATAATCAGATTAATTAACTACGCAAGTTAATTAAATATTACAAATTAATTAAATTAACAAATTAAAATAATTAATCTAATTAAACAGTAAATCGCCTCGGGATGAGGACCGGATGCAACACGCGCTCAGGACTGGCTCGGAACCGCACTGCATGCACGGATTGCCTCTGTTTCCTCTGCTCTCCTCCTCAGAAAATTACCAAAGTCCCAGAGTGCCTCTTAGGGCACTGGGGAGTACCACGGCTGGGATAAGCACCACCGGCTGAAGGAGGAGGCTACCGGCACTGGATTTATCCATCGGCTGCAAATTGACTGCCGGTCGGCACTAAACACTGCCGGCCGGCACAAAATACCTGCAAACCTGCAACTCACAGCAGCAGAGGGCAAAACTTGCATGGCAATGCAATTCAAGCCATTTGTGCACCAAACACACCCTTTATCATGTTTTTGACTCAAAGGGGATGTGCCTCGATTCTCGGACCACCATCACGCATTTCCATGCATGATGGCCAAAGAACCAAGAATGCAACTTTGATTTCAAATGTATGCATACCAAACAAACCAAAGTCCCAATCCCAATCACCAACTCAAGGGACAGGAATGCATGTTGATACAATGCAACCTAGTCATGTTATCTATCATGCAACATGGGTAATGCAATGCATCATGCAAGCATACAAGCAAGTATGCAAGGTAAGCATGCAAACCAATAGAGTATGGACTAAAGCATGAATTAGGCCACCCTAAAAGGCCCAAAATCAGTGGCCAAAGTGCCCCAAAATGAAGGCTAAAATACGCACACACATGCATGCAATTATGATCCAACACTTAGACACAAACATGGCAACTCTCGAGCACACTTGAAATGAGTTAAACATGGACAATTAGCATGCATATAAAGCTCTGAAAATCATGCAAAACATGATGCAAATCATACAACAAGCCAGCTAAACATGCGACAAATGGCCCAAGTCTTCAAAGCAAG
>JAPPVO010001644.1:0-46567 GCA_030407325.1 Camellia japonica | reverse complement strand
TTGTTTAAGGTAGTAATTAATTATTTGATCATTATAGTAACACATTTTAATTTTTCTATTTTTGACCTTTCAAATCCCTTAATTAATGGATTTTTCAAATTATTTATATGGAAATCAAATCACTTGAAAAAGTCAGACTCTCTCCACAATTCTCTTCCATATTCCTCACGTGCATCTTCTCCTTTCAAATCCCTTAATTAATGGATTTTTCAAAGTTTTATACGGAAATCAAATCACTTGAGAAAGCCAGACTCTCTCCTCAATTCTTTTCAAAGTATTTTTCATTCTATGCGCAAGATTCACAAATCAGACATGAATAACCATAACAAGCTTTACTCAATATTCTCTCAATCTAAAAACCATTCATAAATTATGCTTAGAAAAAAAATACCAAAACAAAATATTTAAAATATGAATTTATTATGTAAATTTAAACTTGGTGTATTAGTAAGTCGCACTACAATGAATTGATCAAAACATTCCAAATTCGACATTCGAAATACTTTTTATAAACTTGGTATCAGAGCGTACCGGATTTGAATATTTTGGATACATGGGAAAGTGGTTAGTACCGCAATGGGTTTGTCTCGCTTGTTAGAGACTTAAAGTATAGACAAGATGTGCTTACATGATAACATGCTTATGTGATTATATGAGTATGAGATTTAGTTCCTAAGATGTTAATTGGGTCTACGGGGTTTTTGGAAGTCCTATTAGAAGAGCATTTGATTACTGCTGTTTCTAATTGGAACTCTAGCAACGCCATGGGACAGTCACTATCTAGGAAGGGAATTCATATGTGTTTATGTGATTATGTGTTTATGTGGAGTGAATTACAGTTGTCATCGTATTAGGACATGAGTGAATTAGTTTCGACACATTTGTAAATGTGCTAATGTTTATCGTTACCTTTATTAGGATGCCAGGATGTGGACGTGATGGTGGTAGGCGTGGTAGGCGCAAGATGCCTATGCTGGGTGAAATTCCGACATAGGAGGAAGGAGTTGGTCAGGCCAATGTGGCCGAACTAGTTGGTCAATAGGCCATGGGCGCCTTAGCTCGCAAAATGGTTAGAGCATTGAGGGAATCCATGGACATTCTCAGGGCTGAGAATCAGGCCTAGGCCCAAGTGACTGAGGCAGCGCTGTCTTTTCTGAAGAAAGAGTTCTTCCAGTCCAATCCAGACGAGTTTCTGGGTGACCCTAGGGAACCACTGAAGGCTGATGAGTGGCTGGAACAGATGGTGAAAACTTTTGAGATGCTTGGCATCAAAGACGGGGGTTTGAGAGTGACCTTGGCGTCCTTCCAGTTGAAGGGAGACGCGGGTCAGTGGTGGAAGTATGCGCGAGGGCGCATTGGAGGGACTTGGAAGGCCTTTGTCGATGCCTTTTAGGACAAGTACTTACCTGCTATAGTAAGGAAGAAGTTGAGGGATCAGTTTTCTCATCTCAAACAATTGAATACACTAGTGGCTAAGTTTGAAGCCACATTCACTAGCTTGTCTAAGTTTGCACCGGAGTTGGTGACGATTGAGGAGCGCCGGTGTTTGGAGTTTGAGAAGAGGTTGAGGACCAGTCTCATGTTCTGAGTGGCCGGGTCCATGATTAGAGACTATGAGCACCTTGTGGAGGTGGCAGCCCATCTTGAGACTATCATGCATGCGGAAGAGGAGAGGATGAGGGGCTCCAGGAGGAGTCAGGATAACCAGGGGGATAGTAAGAGGTAGAGGGGTTCTAACCCCCAGTCGTCCTAGGGAACTCAGTCGAGGTCCACTTTTCCAGTACTAGGTTCGGGGTCTGGGAGAGGTGGTCTAGGAGACGTCACTTGTTTCAAATGTGGTTAGTTGGGCCATAAGTCTCCAGCTTGCTCAAAGACTGGAGGAGGGCAGTGAGTAGGATCATCTTCGGCTCGTTCTCAAGGCCAGAGTTAGGGTAAAGGACAGTCGCTCACTTGTTACCAATGTGGGCAGGCGAGGCACTTGAAAAGGTTTTGCCCACTGTTGGGTGGCACACCTAGTGCATCTGGTTCGAGGCAGACACAGAGTCACCAGCCTACACAGTTAGCATAGGCCTCGAGGGCCAATCAGGGAGCCTCTTCAGCTCAGTCAGTGCACGAGACTTATGCTCTGAGGGGTGAGCAGGTTGAGCAGAGACCTATGGGGCACGTGTATGCTGTTACAGCGCCAGATCTTGTACTTGCTCCATCAGTAGTGAGAGGTACCTTTCTGTTTTGCAATTCAGTTGCTAATGTGTTGATTGATATAGGTGCATCTCATTCATTTATTTCGTTTGCATTTGCATCGGTTTTGGGTTTGGAGTTGGCACAGCTAGCATCTCCCATTTGTGTAGAGTCACCCATTGGTGGTGAAGTTATTATGAAACTGGGGTGTCGGGGTTGTGACATCAAGGTTTCCGGTCGTCGACTTCCATTTGCATTTGTTTTGCTTGGATGACTAGTTTTGATGTTATTTTGGGTATGGACTGGTTATCGTCATACCAAGCTGTTATAGATTGCTACCGTCATAGGGTTACTGTATGTACCTTAAACGGTGATTGCTTTTATTTCTTGGGAGATCGGGTGGATAGAGTCTTATCCCTGGTATATAATCCGCGTGGGTGGAGTGAGCTTAGTTGTCTTTTTGCTAACTTTCAGAGTGGTGAGTGTGATAAAGTTCAGGTTGAGTTGCCACGGGTGGTTTGTGAATACCCCGATGTTTTTCTGAGAACTTTACTAGTTTACTACCTCATCGAGAGATCGAGTTCTCTATTGATTTAGTGCCTAGCACAACACTGATTTTTATGGCACCGTATCGGTTTGCACTTGCTGAATTGAGTGAGTTGAAGATTCAACTCCAGGAATTATTAGACAAGGGCTTTATTCGCCCTAGTATATCACCTTGGGGAGCACCGGCTCTCTTTGCTAAATAGAAAGATGGAGCGTTGTGACTTTGTATTGATTACCAGAAGTTGAATCGGGTAACTATTAAGAACAAGTACCCAATGTCTCGTATAGATGATTTGTTTGATCAGTTGAAGGGGTCTTGTTGTTTCTCTACGATAGACCTGAGATCGGGTTATCATCAGTTGAGGGTAAGAGAGGAGGATATCCTGAAGACAGTATTCTATATGCGGTATGGCCATTATGAGTTCCTAGTGATGCCTTTTGGGCTAACCAATGCTCCAGCTGTGTTTATGGATTTGATGAACCGAATCTTCCGAGAGTTCTTAGACCATTTTGTGGTCGTCTTCGTGGATGACATCTTGATTTACTCACCCTCTGAGGAGGAGCACGAGGAACACTTACGAGTGGTGCTTGAATTGCTTAGAGCCCATAAGCTGTATGCTAAGTTTAGGAAGTGTGAATTCTGACTGAAAGAGGTTAAGTTTTTAGGCCATGTGGTATCTGGGGAAGGGGTGACTGTAGATTAATCCAAGATAGATGCAGTGCAAGATTGGGTACAACCTAAGAATGCTTTCGAGATCTGCAGTTTCTTGGGGTTGGCCGGGTATTACCGTCGGTTTGTAAAGGACTTCTCGAGATTAGCCTCACCTTTGACTAGGTTGACAAGGAAAGGAATCAAATTTGTGTGGAGTGAGACTTGTGAAAAGTCGTTCCAAGAGCTTAAGGTTAGACTTACCACTGCTCCAGTCTTGATTATTCTGGAGAGGGGTTTGGGCTATTCAGTATACTGTGATGCTTCACGGGAAGGTTTGGGCTGTGTTTTGATGCAAGAAGGGAAGGTAGTGGCCTATGGGGTGCGGCAGTTGAAAACTCATGAGAGGAATTACCCTACTCACGACTTAGAATTAGTGGCGGTGATCTTTGCCTTGAAGATTTGGAGGCATTACTTCTATGGGGGAGATTTGACGTGTTTTCTGATCACAAAAGTCTGAAGTATCTGTTTACATAGAAGGACTTGAACTTGATGCAGAGAAGATGGATGGAGTTCATAGAGGATTATGATTTTGAGTTGCATTATTATCCGGGGAAGGCCAATGTTGTGGCCTATGCCTTGAGTAGGAAGTCGATTAGTAGCGTAGCTTGTATCGCCATTCAGGAATGGGAAATGTTGGGTGCTCTTGGTGACTTTGACTTACATCTGGGAGAGTCTGTTGAGTCTGCAGCCTTGTTTTCAGTAGTTGCACAACCTACACTTGTGAGGCGAGTGTTAGAAGCACAGAAAGGTAACCTTGAGGTAGAATCCCCCCGAGAGAAGATCTCCAGTGGAAAGGTAGAGAAGGGCTTGACTGTGTATCCTAACTAGAGTGTGAGATACCGTGATTGTTTGTTCGTGCCGGAGTCTTGCTGAGAGGAAGTACTCCGAGAGTTTCACCATTCATGTCTTGCGGTGCATCTGGGAGGCACAGAGATGTATCATGACTTGCGTTGTCAGTTTTGGTGGAGAGGTATGAAGAAGGATGTAGCCATGTTTGTATCGAAATGCCTTACTTGCCAACAAGTGAAGGCTGAGCATCAGAGGCCAGTGGGTTTGTTGTAACCCTTGCCTATAGTCGAGTGGAAGTGGGAGCAGGTCACGATGGATTTTGATGTTGTGATGACCGGTTTCATTGTATGTTGCTTCACTTATTGTCCTCTTTGAGTTTGTTGTGTTCGAGAGTTTTTTCTCAAATTTCGGTCCTTGTTTATTCCGGGTTTGAGTGTCACTTGTTTCGGAGAGTGCATGGTCGAGTCCAGAGTGTGTGGAATTGAACCAGAAAAATTCTGGGCTGGAGGACCAGGGCCGTACGTGTAGGGGATAAGGCCGCACGTGCAGGAAGTGTAGCATTTTCAGCCTTGCACACTGCATTATATACAGGTGCGGATTGGAGGGCCGCACGTGTGGGAAGTAGGCTCCGCACGTGCAGGGGCACGTGCGGGACGGGCCTGAGTTCGTGAAGCTCTTTTTTCTTCTCTTTTTGGGCTGTGTGTGTCACTTTTCTTATATCACTCTGTCACTAGAAATACACTACTCTCCCTTCTCTCTACATTTCATACACTAAAACTCTTCAAACTCTTGATCTTCTTGGATTCATTGCATCTTCAACCCATGTTCCTTCATCAAGGTTGAAGAGCTCCTCAAGAGCTACATTGTGTACGGTGGAGATTGGGTTTTGGCGCCATCAATTTCTAGGGTTTCATCTCCTTTTCTTCTTCAAAACTTGAGGTAGGGAATTACTTAGAGTTATATATATGTTTTGCAAGTTTTTTGTTGATTTTGAGAGTTCTTTTTGGTTTATTTTGAAAATTTGTTTTTGGCTCAAGAAATTGATGGCCTTGTAAGAAGAAAATCCATTTTTAGTTCTTTTTAAAAATTTTCTTGAAATGTTGAACCACATGGGTTGAGATTGATGTATTTAGTGAGGTTTTGTAAAGAGATGAGGAAATGTTGGGGTTTTTGTGAAAAACCTAGAAATTGGGGGTTTTGGGAAAAATGTGGGAATTGATGGATCTTTCTTGGATTAAATGAAAGAGTGTGTGAGAATTTTATAATGTTGTTGCAAATATGATAACTTCTTGATGTATGGGGGTTTTGGAGACCATACTTGAATTTATTGTTAAATGTATATAAACATGTAGTTGTGAATTGGCACATTGTTGAGTTTCATGAATGATGAGAATTGTGATTTGGAAAGGTTGTTACGCGTTGTTAGATTTAATTAAACATGTGGCATTTTGTGAATTAATGTTGAAGGGAGGAAAAATGGAAATTTTGGTTAACATTGTGTTGTTGTTGAGACACTTAAAGATGGAGAATTGTTATGAAGCATTGTTAATTATTGCATTACATCCTCTTTCAATTGATAATTATGCATCTTGAATTTGAGTTATGGAAAAGCTTACATTGGAAAAATAATATGTTTGAAATGGGAATTATCGAAATGTTTTGGGGTAAATACGTTGGTAAGTCCGGATAGGAGGTGTAGATGAAATGGATTAAGTTGGCCTGAGTGTCCGGGGTGAAAGACCGAAAACACGCATGGAGGTGGTACCACTTCCCTTCCGGTTAGCAACCAGTAAAGTAGGGTTTTTGGTAGTGTTAGTTAAACCTACTTGCAGACACCAACCTAGGGATTACTTGAGTCATATTTACCACCCCAGTGAATAAAATTGTAAATTTCAGAATTGTTGAGATTTCAAGCTATCGTTGAACATGGTGACTTTTTAAAAGGCATGTAAATGAAACCCTCTTTTAATTGGCAATGCATGGCATTTGCATTCAATATTGAAAATCTTGCATAAATGTATATACTTTGTTAAGGATTCTCTACTGGGCTTTATGCTCACCCCTATGGGATTTTGGTGCAGGAAAAGATGTGGTGATCCCGCCGAGTTGAGAGCGTGGACATATTTTGTGAAGAGTAAATGACTCTATTTTTGTTGTGATTTATTTTGCTAGCCAAGGGCTATAAATGTATGTGTTCGTGAAACCATTTTTGTGTAACCGGGCTCAAGCCTTGGAATATGTAAGCCCTTAAGGGCATTTTGTTTATTTTTGGGATTTAATGTTCTACATGCTAGAGATTCATGTATTTTTATATCATTAAATGTATAATTCGCATGTGGAACTTTTGTACAAACCTTTTGATTAATGATGTAAAGGTTGGAGATTGCTATTATGCCGTAATGGATGTTGGTTGATGTACCTAATTTATGTTGGGTTATTTTGGGGCGTTACAACTTGGTATCAGAGCTACCGGGTTTGAATACTTGGGGCTCGTGGGAAGTGGTTGTTTTTCCACAGTGGGTTCATTTCGCATGATTAGGAAATGTTTTGTTTTTCGTGATTATGTGATAACATGCTTATGTGACAATATGGGTATGGGATTGGACTTTTGGGATGTTATTTGTGTCTATTAAATTCCTTAAGGTCTTATTAGAAGGGTACCTGATCAATACTCGTTCTACTAAGAATTCTTAGTTTTTCGTGGGATGAATCTTATCACAAAAGAATAATCCGTATGTGCTTACGTGACTAAGTGCTTATGTGGAGTGAATTGAATTGTTTGTATGGTAGAAATTGTATCGAATTGTTGTATTCAAATGAGTGAGAGGATTTGAGAGCAAATTTGAGATTATGTGCTAAATTGTTTATCCTATTCCTTAATTAGGATGTCAGGAAGGGGTCAAACCCGTGGCGGTAAAGGTGGTAGAGGTGGAAGGCGTGGCAGGGCTCACCTGGGTGTGCACGAGGTACCGGTCCATGAGGTTCCGGTGCAAGAGAGGGGTTGGGCCAAGCTAATATGGCCGAGCAAGTGGCACAATCGGAAATTCCGGGGCAAGCAGGTCAAACAGCAATGGGGGCCTTAGCCCGAGAAATGGCGGGGGCCTTAAGGGAGTCGATGAACATACTAAAGGCGGAGAACCAGGCTATAGAGAACGCCGTAGAGACGAGGGCGAGCTTTCTCACTGGGGAGTTTTTGTGGGCCAAGCAGGATGAGTTCCACGGTGGCCTCGAGCTTAAGAAGGTGGATGAGTGGCTTGAACAGACAGTGAAGACATTTGAGATGCTTCACATCGAAGACAGTGAGCTTAGAGTGACTCTTACGAGTTACTATCTCAAGGGGGATACGAGCCAATGGTAGAAATACGCCAAGGGCTGAATAGAACCGACATGGAAAGCATTTGTAGTGGCTTTCCAAGACAAGTACCTACCTCCCACTGTTAGGGAGAGGTTGAGGCAAGAATTTCAAGACCTTAAGCAACTCAATATGTCTGTGGCCAAGTTTGAAGCGGCCTTCTCTAGTTTATCCTGGTTCGCACCGGAGTTGGTAGCAACGGAAGAGCGCCGTTGCATTGAGTTTGAGAAGAAACTACGGACCAAAATCTTGTTCAAGATTGCCGGGAGCATGATCCGAAATTATAATCGACTTGTGAAAGTGGCGGCACACGTAGAGATTACCGTGGAAGTCGAGGATGAGAGAATTTGAAGGTCAAGGTCGAGGGGTCAAGGGTCATAGGGGGACTATAGGCCCAACAAGAAAAGCATGAACACATTTTCATCCCGGTCCCAACTGCAGCAATCTAAATCCACCTTTCCTTTGCCCAGTGCGGGCTCGGGAAAGAGTGCACTGAGTGGTTTTTCTTGTTTCAAATGTGGCTAACCGGGTCATAAGGCCTTTGCATGTCCGTAGAAGGGAGGAGGACAACAGATGCTGCCACCACCACCACCACCACCACCTAACCGATCTCAAAGTCAATATCAGAGTAGGGGGTAGGGGCTTACTTGTTATCAGTGCGGTCAGTCAGGGCACATGAAGAGAGCTTGCCTGCAGTTGGGAGGCGCATCTGGCGTATTAAGGTCGAGACAGACTTAGAGCCACTAGCAAGCTCACTTAGTCCATACTTCGCAAGCTAATCAGGGAGCCGCTTCGGCTCAGTCAGTGCAGCAGGCCTATGCTCCGAGAGATGAGTAGGTTGATCAGAGGCCACAGGGGCGCGTGTATGCTGTTACCGCGCCAGAGCAGTTGTCGGGATCCTTAGTTGTGAGAGGTATTTTTGTTGTGTGTAATTCTTTGGCTAATGTGTTGATAGATACGGGTGCGTCTCATTCATTCATATCTACTGCATTTGCGTCTGCGTTGGGATTAGAGGTGGCACGGTTAGCGTCTTGGCTCAGAGTAGAGTCACCAGTTGGGGTTACAGTTGACTTAGATCGGGGGTGTCGTGGTTGTGAGCTAGAGGTTACTGGGCGTCTTCCGTTTGCTTTTGTGTTGCTAGACATGTCAAGTTTTGATGTTATTCTAGGCATGAATTGGTTGTCTTCGTATCGAGCAGTGATTGATTGTTTTCGTTAGAGGGTCATAGTGTGCACATCGAGTGGTGATTGTTTTTACTTTCTAGGAGACCGAGTTGATAGGGTGTTATCACCAGTATTTGACCCTCGTAGTAGAAACGAGCTTAGTTGCCTTCTTGCTACTCTCTTGGATAGTGAGAGTGACAAGACTCGTGTTTAGTTGCCAAGGATAGTTTACGAATACCCAAACATATTTCTCGAGAATCTTACCAGTTTGCCACTCCACCGGGAGATCGAGTTCACCATTGACTTAGTGTCTGGAACGACACTAATTTCCATGGTGCCGTATAGGGTTTCATTCGCCCTAGTACATCGCCTTGGGGAGCACCGGCTCTCTTTGCGAAGAAGAAGGATGAGTCGTTGCGGTTGTGTATTGATTACCGTAAGTTGAATCGGGTTACTATCAAGAACAAGTATCCTTTACCTAGAATAGATGACTTGTTTGACCAACTTAGAGGGTCTTGTTGCTTTTCGAAGATAGATTTGAGGTTGGGGTACCATCAGTTGAGAGTCCGGGAGGAGGACATCCAGAAAACGGCCTTTTGTACGCGCTATGGCCACTATGAATTCCTTGTAATGCCATTTGGGTTGACCAATGCACCGGCTTCCTTTATGGATTTGATGAACCGAATTTTTAGAGAATACTTGGATCATTTTGTAGTCGTCTTTGTGGACGATATCTTAATTTATTCAACCTCCGAGGAAGAACATGAGGCTCACTTGCGGGTAGTGCTTGATTTACTTAGGGAGCATCAGTTGTATGCTAAATTTGAGAAATGCGAGTTTTGGCTTACTGAGGTGAAGTTTTTGGGTAATGTAGTGCCAAGAGAGGGGGTAACCGTAGACTCTTCGAAGATTGATGTTGTGCAGGATTGGGAATAACCCAAAAATATTTTTGAGGTTTGGAGTTTCTTGGTATTGGCGGGGTACTATCGGCATTTTGTAAGGGACTTTTCTAGACTAGCCGCGCCTTTGACTAGATTGACTAGAAAGGGGGTCAAATTTGTATGGAGTGAGGCTTGTGAAAAGTCTTTCCAAGAGCTTGAGACTAGACTAACTACCGCACCGGTGTTGATAATTCCGGAAAGAGGTTTTGTAACGCCCTCAAAACATAACATTAAACCCACAATATTGACATGCTTTGATATATAAAAGATCCACATTCTTCTACTCATCAGAGTTTCATTACAAAAAGTATTACATGTTAACAACAAAAGCAAATGCCCTAAGGGCTTACAGCTTTCCAAGTTAACACTTGGTTACAAAAAGGAGAGTGCTAACTCATTTACACATTAAGCCCATGGCTTGAATTTACATGTAATACATCAAAAGAAAAACAACAAAAGTTTGCCCGCCTCTAGCCTCCCAAGCTATGTCCTTGGAGGTGGCATGCTACCTGTACCTGAAAATGATGTTCCCATATAGGGTGAGCCACAGCCCAGTAGAGATATACTAAACCAAGTATGAATAATGACTAAAAGACTAGCAGTTGATAGATGGTCAACACCGATACATCCATTTATATCATCTTACAGTCTCATAACATACAGGTTCATGTTACAATTCACTTTCCATTCTTTTCAAATCTCAATTCATAACCATGGCTCAGAACCTGGCCAAACCACTTAATGAGACAATAACTCATATCAAGCATTTTCCCATTTCATACTAGATAGGCATACTAACTATATCAACACATCAACTGATAAGTATAAGAACTATATCACACTTCCAAAGATAAGCATATGAGCTATATCTTCACTTTTCTAGACAAGCATATGAGCTCTGTCTACGGAGTTCATCCCCTATCTCCTCCCAACACTATCCGATTTAGAGGTACATCCCCATCTTCCCCTAAACCGCGGAGTACATCCACTATCTTCTCCAACACAACACAATGCATATAAACAATAATTATACACATCACAAATCAATACATAAAGTTAATGTATTCTTCCAACTGTCATACTCAATGACACATTCCAGTGATTAGTTTTAATTTGCCTAATCATCATGCATTGTCTACAACAATCAAGACTATCCTCCACCGATAGCCCAAAGCAGTTATTTCTAAGCAGAAAGTAAATGCACAAAATGGATATTAAATCAACATTTCAATTCCTCTTTTCTCACAATTTATTATCCCAATTAATTAACCAATGTAATTAGGGCATTTTCCATAATTAACATTACAACCCTTAGGTTCCATTTTCATCAATGATTCCATCATTATTCCATTTCTCCATGCCAATCATGCCTCTAGGTTTATTACAAACCAAACCCCAACTTTTGTAAAATTACACAAAAGCTCCAAAGTTTCACAAAATTACCGAACCAACCCCAACATCTCAAATGCTAAAATTGAAAGACAAAATCCATAGAGAGGAGTAGGGTATCCCTACCTCAAAGTATGACTCCCAACCAAGAAGGTGAAGAAAATGAAAATGCTCCAAACCACGAATTTTTCGGATCAAAAGAAAGCCATCGACGATCAACAACTTTTTTGTAAAGGCCAAAGGTGAGCAATCCACTCCTACTAGATCAATACCTAGAGAGAAGGTAAGGTTTTAGAGAGAGAGGCTCTCAAATTTGTGTTTGGGAAAGTATGAGGGAGAAAGAACAAGAAAAAGTGATTTAAAAATGCTAAAACTCGGAACTTAAACCCAGTCGCCCGCTCGAGCGGCCAAACCTCCGCTCGAGCGGCACTCACAGACTCCCGCTCGAGCGGCCAATCCCCGCTCGAGCGCCGGATGCATACTCCCAGCACTTTTGCAGACAGGTCTCCCGCTCGAGCGCCCAACTACCCGCTCGAGCGTCACTTCCAACTTCCCGCTCGAGCGGCCAAACCTCCGCTCGAGCGGACAAGCAACAACATGGTCCCCGCTCGAGCGTCAAACTCCCCGCTCGAGCGGACAGGTCAAAATCTGGGCAACTAGTTTTGGTTTCTAAACTCAACCAGCCTGTAACAAACCTGCCCAACACATCCTATAACTCAAATACAAAGTAAGAAAGGATGTAAACAAGATAATAATCAACTACTAACATCCACGGACACATATCCGGATCACTGAACAACAAGGGTAAACCCGGGATCGCTATAACCTTCCCCCCTTAAAGAATTTCGTCCCCGAAATTAAGAGCAAGTTTTCGAAAACAGGTTTTCTTCCATTTTGCACAATGCTACACTACAACATTTAACAACTCGACCCATTACTGGTCATTCCATCTCCTATCAGGAGGTATTTCACAATATATGTTACAAGTGCACTATCAACATGCATTTCCTTTCCTTTTCAACCATTTCTAACACACATGGTTTACAATTTCATATGATATTCAATTTTTATGATACATTTCCATTTCTATAATATAGCCAATATATGCAATATTACAATCAACTTCCATATCAAGGCAAGTTCTACAATATTTCCATAAACCAAAACATTCACAATGTTTTACAACTTAAGATATATTTAATGATCTTAAAGTTCAACAATACAACAATATACTTAACATATGTTTAAACATCCACAAATAGGTCCGGATATTTCTCTCGGACCTCCAACTCACGTTCCCAAGTGGCCTCCTCCACTTCGTGATGTTTCCATAAGACCTTTACCAAAGGGATGGTCTTGCCACGCAGGACTTGATCCCGCCTATCCAAGACCCGAACCGGTCTCTCCTCATACGAGGCATCCTCATCTACCTCTAAGTCGGTCCAGTCCAATACATGTGATGGATCCGGCTCATACTTCCGAAGCATACTCACATGAAACACGTCATGAACTCCGGACAACTGCGGTGGTAAAGCTAAACGATAAGCAACCTCGCCAATCCTCTCAAGGATCTCAAAAGGACCAATAAACCGAGGGGATAACTTCCCACTCTTCCCAAATCTCATCAATCCCCGCCTAGGTGATATCTTCAGAAAGACATGATCACCCATCTCAAACGCCAACGGCCTCCGTCTACGGTCAGCATAAGATTGCTGACGACTCTGGGCTGTAACAAGTCTCCTACGGATAAGCTCAACTTTCTCCGTTGTCTCCCTAACCAATTCCGGACCCAACAAAGGTGTGTCACCCACCTCGGCCCAACAAACCGGAGACCTACAAGGCCGGCCATACAAGGCCTCAAACGGTGCCATACCGATACTAGACTGAAAACTGTTGTTGTAGGCAAACTCCACCAATGGTAGGTGCCTCTCCCACGTCCCACTGAAGTCAAGGACACAACCGCGAAGCATAGCTTCAAGGATCTGGATAGTACGCTCGGACTGCCCGTCAGTCTGAGGATGATAAGCTGTACTAAAGGTCAACTTAGTACCCAAGGCACTCTGCAAACTCTGCCACAACCTAGCAGTAAAACGAGGGTCTCTATCTGAGACGATCGTCATTGGGACCCCGTGCAATCTCACTATGTCCCAAATATACAAGTCGGCAAGATGATCCACTGAATCTCTCACGCACATAGGAATGAAGTGCGCCGCCTTAGTCAACCGGTCTACAACCACCCAAATAGCATCACTACCCCGCTGAGTCCTCGGAAGACCTACAACGAAGTCCATAGTGACATGCTCCCACTTCCACTCGGCAATAGGCAAGGGTTGCAACAAACCCGCTGGCCTCTGATGCTCGGCCTTCACTTGCTGACAAGTAGGGCACTTAGACACGAACACTGCCACATCTCTCTTCATACCCCGCCACCAAAATTGGCGACCCAAATCCCGATACATCTTAGTACCTCCCGGATGCACCGCAAGGCGCGAATGATGAAACTCTCGGAGTACCTCCTCTCGGCAAGACTCCGGCACAAACAAACGGTCTCGGTATCTCACACTCAGGTCGGGATACACCGTCAAACCCTTCTCAACTTTCCCACTGGAGATCTTCTCTCGGAGGGACTCTACCTCGAGGTCACCTCTCTGTGCCTCTAACACTCGAGTCACAAGTGTAGGTTGCGCAACAACAGAAAACAAGGTCGCAGCCTCAACGGATTCGCCCAAAAGCAAATCAAACTCGCCAAGTGCTCCCAACATCACCCACTCCCGGATGGCTATACAAGCTACATCACCCATGGCTTTCCTGCTAAGAGCGTCGGCCACGACATTGGCCTTCCCCGGATGATAATGCAATTCAAAATCATAATCTTCAATGAACTCCATCCACCTCCTCTGCCTCAAATTCAAGTCTTTCTGTGAAAACAGATATTTCAGACTCTTATGATCCGAGAACACCTCGAATCTCTCACCATAAAGGTAGTGCCTCCAGATTTTCAAGGCAAAGATAACAGCTGCTAACTCTAGGTCATGCGTAGGGTAATTCTTCTCGTGAATTTTCAACTGACGTGAGCCATAAGCTACCACTTTCCCCTCTTGCATCAATACACAACCCAAACCCTCTCGTGAGGCATCACAATAGACAACATAACCCAACCCTCTCTCCGGAATAATCAAGACCGGAGCAGTGGTCAGTCTAACTTTCAGCTCCTGAAACGACTTTTCACAAGTCTCACTCCATACAAATTTGACTCCCTTCCGAGTCAATCTAGTCAACGGCGAAGCTAACCTGGAGAAATCCTTCACAAACCGACGGTAGTACCCAGCTAATCCCAGAAAATTGCGGATCTCAAACACACTCTTAGGCTGTGCCCAATCTTGCACTGCCTCAGTCTTGGATGTATCAACAGACACCCCTTCCCCGGAAACCACGTGGCCTAAGAACTTGACTTCCTTTAGCCAGAACTCACACTTCCCAAACTTGGCATACAGCCTATGGGCTCTAAGCAACTCAAGCACCACTCTCAAGTGTTCCTCGTGCTCCTCCTCTGAAGGTGAATAGATAAGAATGTCGTCCACGAAGACAACCACAAAACGATCCAAGAATTCCCGGAAGATCCGGTTCATCAAGTCCATAAAGACTGCCGGTGCGTTGGTAAGCCCAAACGGCATTACCAGAAACTCATAATGGCCATACCGCGTACGGAATGCCGTCTTCGGAATATCCTCCTCCCTGACCCTCAACTGGTGGTAACCGATCTCAGTCTATCTTAGAGAAACAACGGGAACCCTTCAACTGGTCAAACAAATCATCTATACGGGGCATAGGGTACTTATTCTTAACCGTAGCCCGATTCAACTTCCGATAGTCGATACACAATCTCAGGGCACCATCTTTCTTTTTAGCAAAGAGGGCCGGTGCTCCCCACGGTGATACACTAGGGCGAACAAAGCCCTTATCTAGCAATTCCTGGAGCTGAACTTTCAACTCAACCAACTCTGCTGGAGCAAAACGGTAAGGTGCCATGGAAATCGGCGCCGTGCCGGGCACTAGATCAATAGAGAACTCGATCTCTCGGTGAGGTGGCAAACTAACAAGGTCTTCGGGAAAGACGTCCGAATACTCACAAACCACCCTCGGCAACACAACCTGGGTCTCATCACACTCCACTCTCAAAGCTAGCAAGTAAACAACTAAGCTCACTCCGCCCTCGCGGATCATACCCCGGTGGTACAACACTACCAACCTGGTCTCCCAAGAAATGGAAACACTCCCCGCTCACGGTACAACAAGTAACTCTGGCGGTAGCAATCAATAACTGCCCGGTATGACGATAACCAGTCCATACCCAAAATAACATCAAAGCCTTCATGGGCATAACCACAAAAGGAAACGGAAGCCTATGATCGTCGACCTTTATATCACAACCTCTACATCCGTGTTTCAAAATCAATTCACCCCCAATAGGTGACACCACACAAATAGGAGACGCTAATAATGCTAACTCCAACTCCAACACAGATGCAAATGCAGCAGATACGAAAGAATGAGATGCACCCGTGTCAATCAACACTCTAGCAACCGAGTTGCAAAACAAAAAAGTACCTCTCACTACCGATGGAGCCGGTACTAGATCCTGCACGGTAACAGCATACACGCGCCCTGTTGGCCCCTGATCCACCTGCTCATCCCTAGGAGCATAAGACTGTTGAACTGACTGGGACGACGAAGCTCCTGGATTGGCCCTCGAGGCCTGCACAGACTGAGCTGGCTGAAATCCCTGCGTCTGTCTAGAACCAGACGCTCCTGATGTGGCACTCAACTCTGGGCAGAACCTCTTCAGGTGCCCAGGCTGTCCACACTGATAGCAAGACAAGGGCTGCCCCCTGCTCAAACCTGACTCTGCGGTCTAGCTGATGAAGAAGCAGCTCTCTGACCTCCGCCCTTCAACGGGCAAACCGAAGCCTTGTGACCCAGCTGGCCACACTTGAAACAAGTGAACTCCCCCTGGTTGCCTCTCCCCGAGCCTGCACTCGGCACCGGAAATGTCGATCTAGGAACTCCACTCTGAGACTGCTGAGGGTTATAACCCCTCTGTCTCCGGCCATCACCTTGTCCCTCTTGGCCCCTCTTGGAGCCTCTATGCTTCTCCTCATCCTCCTCTTGCATCATTAGCTCCATGTGAGCTGCGGCATCTACCAAATGCCTATACTCTCGGATGTAAGACCCACCAACTCTCAACTTGAGGCCACGCCTCAACTTCCGCTCGAACTCATAACAACGGCGCTCCTCTGTCGCCACAAGTTCAGGTGCAAACCTGGACAAGCTAGTAAATGTAGCCTCGAACTCGGCCACAGACAAACCCTCCTGTTTCAGCCGGCTAAACTGATCCCTCAGCTTCTCCCTAGCCACTGCAGATAAAAACCTCTCTTGGAAAGCATTTACAAACGCCTCCCATGTACCACCCACTCGAGCCTTCTTGTATTTCCACCATTGACCCGCATCTCCCTTCAGTTGGAAGGATGCCAAGGTCACTTTCAGTGCTCCGTCCTCAATACCAAGCATTTCGAACGTCTTACTCATTTGTTCCAACCACTCGTCTGCCTTCAATGGTTCCTTTGGATCCCCAACAAACTCCTCCGGGTTAGACCGGAAGAACTCCCTTTTCAAGAAGGAAGGCCCTGCCTCAACTGCCTGATTTCCAGCTCTGAGAATACCCAAAGCTCCTGCTATCTCTCGGGCCAAGGCACTCATAGCCTGCTGACCCGCTGGCTCGGCCACATTGGCTTGGCCAACTCCCTCCTGTACTGCCGGAATATCGTCCGGTAACGGTGCTTCCTGCCTCGCAGGCCTACCACGCCTAGCACCTCTGCCTCGTCCTGACATCCTAATAAAGGTAACACAGAACGTTAGCACATTCATAAATGTGCCGAAACTAAACACCCGCGTCCTAATACATGGACAACTGTAATTCATTCCACGTAAGCACATAAACACATAAGCACTTACGAATTTCATTTTCGGATAATGATAGTCCCGAGGCGTTACTAGAGTTCCGGTCAGAAACAGCATTGATCAAGTGCTTTTTCCAACAAGACTCCTAGAAACTCAAGGATTCCATCAACATCCTAGAAATTTAATCCCATACCCAAATAATCACATAAGCATGTTATCAATTAAACACATGGCATATGACATTACACTTAAGTCTCTTTCAAGCGAGACAAACCCATTGTGATACTAATCACTCCCCACGTACCCAAAGTATTCGAACCCGGTACGCTCTGATACCAAGTTGTAACGCCCTCAAAACATAACATTAAACCCACAATATTGACATGCTTTGATATATAAAAGATCCACATTCTTCTACTCATCAGAGTTTCATTACAAAAAGTATTACATGTTAACAACAAAAGCAAATGCCCTAAGGGCTTACAGCTTTCCAAGTTAACACTTGGTTACAAAAAGGAGAGTGCTAACTCATTTACACATTAAGCCCATGGCTTGAATTTACATGTAATACATCAAAAGAAAGACAACAAAAGTTTGCCCGCCTCTAGCCTCCCAAGCTATGTCCTTGGAGGTGGCATGCTACCTGTACCTGAAAATGATGTTCCCATATAGGGTGAGCCACAGCCCAGTAGAGATATACTAAACCAAGTATGAATAATGACTAAAAGACTAGCAGTTGATAGATGGTCAACACCGATACATCCATTTATATCATCTTACAGTCTCATAACATACAGGTTCATGTTACAATTCACTTTCCATTCTTTTCAAATCTCAATTCATAACCATGGCTCAGAACCTGGCCAAACCACTTATATGAGACAATAACTCATATCAAGCATTTTCCCATTTCATACTAGATAGGCATACTAACTATATCAACACATCAACTGATAAGTATAAGAACTATATCACACTTCCAAAGATAAGCATATGAGCTATATCTTCACTTTTCTAGACAAGCATATGAGCTCTGTCTACGGAGTTCATCCCCTATCTCCTCCCAACACTATCCGATTTAGAGGTACATCCCCCATCTTCCCCTAAACCGCGGAGTACATCCCCTATCTTCTCTAACACAACACAATGCATATAAACAATAATTATACACATCACAAATCAATACATAAAGTTAATGTATTCTTCCAACTGTCATACTCAATGACACATTCCAGTGATTAGTTTTAATTTGCCTAATCATCATGCATTGTCTACAACAATCAAGACTATCCTCCACCGATAGCCCAAAGCAGTTATTTCTAAGCAGAAAGTAAATGCACAAAATGGATATTAAATCAACATTTCAATTCCTCTTTTCTCACAATTTATTATCCCAATTAATTAACCAATGTAATTAGGGCATTTTCCATAATTAACATTACAACCCTTAGGTTCCATTTTCATCAATGATTCCATCATTTATTCCATTTCTCCATGCCAATCATGCCTCTAGGTTTATTACAAACCAAACCCCAACTTTTGTAAAATTACACAAAAGCTCCAAAGTTTCACAAAATTACCGAACCAACCCCAACATCTCAAAATGCTAAAATTGAAAGACAAAATCCATAGAGAGGAGTAGGGTATCCCTACCTCAAAGTATGACTCCCAACCAAGAAGGTGAAGAAAATGAAAATGCTCCAAACCACGAATTTTTCGGATCAAAAGAAAGCCATCGACGATCAACAACTTTTTTGTAAAGGCCAAAGGTGAGCAATCCACTCCTACTAGATCAATACCTAGAGAGAAGGTAAGGTTTTAGAGAGAGAGGCTCTCAAATTTGTGTTTGGGAAAGTATGAGGGAGAAAGAACAAGAAAAAAGTGATTTAAAAATGCTAAAACTCGGAACTTAAACCCAGTCGCCCGCTCGAGCGGCTAAACCTCCGCTCGAGCGGCACTCACAGACTCCCGCTCGAGCGGCCAATCCCCCGCTCGAGCGCCGGATGCATACTCCCAGCACTTTTGCAGACAGGTCTCCCGCTCGAGCGCCCAACTACCCGCTCGAGCGTCACTTCCAACTTCCCGCTCGAGCGGCCAAAACCTCCGCTCGAGCGGACAAGCAACAACATGGTCCCCGCTCGAGCGTCAAACTCCCCGCTCGAGCGGACAGGTTAAAATCTGGGCAACTAGTTTTGGTTTCTAAACTCAACCAGCCTGTAACAAACCTGCCCAACACATCCCATAACTCAAATACAAAGTAAGAAAGGATGTAAACAAGATAATAATCAACTACTAACATCCACGGACACATATCCGGATCACTGAACAACAAGGGTAAACCCGGGATCGCTATAGGTTTGGGTTACACCGTCTATTGTGATGCGCCTCGAGATGGGCTTGGTTGTGTCTTGATGCAGGGGGGAGAGGTTGTAGCTTATGGTTCACGACAATTGAAGACTCATGAGAAGAATTACTCCACCCACGACTTGGAGTTAGCTGCAGTAGTGTTTGCCTTGAAAATTTGGAGGCATTATTTATACGGTGAGAAGTTCGAGGTTTTCCCCGATCATAAGAGTCTAAAGTATTTGTTTTCCCAAAAAGACTTGAATTTACGTCAACGGAGGTGGATGGAATTTTTGGAGGATTATGACTTCGAGTTACACTATCATCCGGGAAATGCCAATGTAGTGGCCGATGCCTTAAGTCGGAAATCCATGAGTAGTTTGGTGAGTGTGGCCATTCGGGAATGGGTTATGTTGGGTGACATCGGCAAGTTTGAATTGCACTTGGGGGAGTGCAAAGAGGGTGCAACTTTGTTTACTTTGAGTGCCCAACCTATGACACTATGTACTTTTGGGTTTAGAATTGAGGTAAGGTGTAATTGAAAGTTGTTGAGGTTTGGTGGATGTATATATGGGTGCTTTAATGCTTTATTTTTGGACTAGGGGTTGTTAAGAATTGGTGAGTCTAAGGTTGTTGCTATTTTTGTTAGAATAGATGCAATTTCGAGGACAAAATTTCTTAAGGAGGGAAGATTGTAACGATTTAGAAATTTTTCCTCTGCTTAAGCGGGGGAGTTGATGCTTGAGCGGACCTGTGAGGCTTCCAATACTCTTGTAGTTTGCCTAAAATTCTGAGAGTTGTGAATTCCCACTCGAGCGTAGGAGTGGTCGCTCGAGCGGCCGACTTTGTTGGTCTGTGCGCTCGAGCGCAATATTGGGCGCTCGAGCTGTCTGCCTGGTTGAGTTTGAATTTTCGAGACTAGTGTGATTGTTTTTGACCTTTTATTATTGTGTTTGGAGCCTCCTTTGTTTATTTTGGGACATTGATCGAAGTGGTAACATGATGGTAAAGTAAGATTGGATCAAAATCTTTAATTCAGATAATTTTCCTACGAACAGCCATCACTCTTTTTTCCTTTTCTTTTTCCACACTTTGAATTTGGGTGTGAGGCTAGAACCATTGGAAATCTTGTTTCCGGGGCTTTGATTCGAACACAAGAACGACCTAAAACGGAGTCCGGATGAGAGAGTTATGCTCGTTTGAAGTTTCAGTATTTGTGTTAGAAGCAGGTACGCTCGAGCGTGGAAAGTGACGCTCGAGCGGACTGTGCGAATTCAGCAAGTTTAAAAGCACTTTTCTAGATCATTATTCACACCTTCATCTTCTCTCTTCATCCCTCTCACCCTTAGTCCAAAAACCCTAGAGATTTTGGCCCAAATATCTTCCATTCCCCAAAGTTTTGGCCAAGATATCTTATCAAAAAGTGACGAAGGCTTGAAGATATCACTTTTCAATCGATTGAAGTTTGGATTTGTGAAGGAATCTCATCAAAGCTTTGCTCTTTTTCTTGATTCTTGAGGTAGGGGTCCTAGTTCTTCTTCAATACTTGCATTAATAGATAGATTTGTGGTATTTTGATTATATAAATACAAAATCTACATTTTTGAACATATATTGTTACATCATGAGATTTGGGGGCTTAGGGCTTGCAGTGTTTGGGTTCAATTGTTGGGTTAATATTGTGGATTATGAACCTTAGGTGTATAATCAATGGGAAAATTGGAATAAAAAGTAGTGGTGTGAGAATTTTTAATTTTTCTTGAAAGTCTTGATTTTTCTTGAAAACCCTAAGTTGATTCATGATTATAATTAATGATTTTGCCTAAATTGAAAGTAGAATCATGAAATTGAGAGGTTGAATTATATATATACAAGTTTAATTGAATTTTGGAAGTGTTTGAAAATTATGTAAAAATTAGCGATTGAACCTTTGTTATGGATATTATAAATCATGTTATAATATGAAACAAATTTGGGGGAAAGAAATTGTTAATGATATGGATGATACGGAATTTATGATAAGATGATGAAGTGAAGATTCAAGAATTTTATTGTGTAATTAGAAAGTGATTTTATACCTCAAAACTAAAAGCCCAAATTTATGCTTAACTCTAGTTATGAAGTTTATTTTTGGAAAATGAAGAATACTTCAATTAACATTTAATTTTTGAAATTAAGTCTATGTTGGGTTAAGATGAGTGTGAACAATGATAAATGGGAGATTGTGAAATATGATGGTGTTATATGAAGGAGTTGTATCAAAGAAATCAAATGTTAGAGATTTAATTTATTACCTTAGGTAGTAATTGATAATCAATGTGTCGTAAAAATTGAATTTGAAGACTTTATAATAATATGGAAAAGTAAAGAAATAGTTTGAACCCAAGAATTGTGAACACTTTAAAGATGAATCTTTCCCTCTATGGATATGTTGTTATATTTTTGTATGACAAAACAATGAATGATTTAATGGATAATGAAGAAGGTCGTGGAACTTATTTGTACTTGTTATGTGAATGGAATTTTAATATATGGTGGATGTATATTGAACTAGTGTGTTACAAAAATAATGGAAGATGTGTTGGCATTGCCCACTAATTGTAATGATGGATTGTGATGTTACCTTGGGGTCAGTTTCCCGCCGTATTTTGAGCCGGCAAAGTGTGGCACTTGAGATAGGTTCTGCCTTCCTTCCGGAGTAGCGCCCGGTAAAGCGTGTGGTATGTTGAGGTTCCGCGTTCCTTTCGGCTTGTGACCGGTAAAGCGTGAGGTTCCGCATTCCTTCCAGCTTGTGACCGGTAAAGCGTGTGACTCATGGAGATGACTTGTTATTGGATCCGGTATTTGATACAAAATTAATCGAAAGAATGGAAAATAAAATGGTAATTGGATTAGGGATTGGTGATGATGCACTCAATGGATTGCTTGTGATTATAATGGAAGATTATGAGTTTTGTTTTGTAAATAATTAAGAAATTGAATTAAAAAAGGATTGTTATTCTTGTTTTATGCTTGTATTCTATTTGGTAATGCAAACGTTAATGTGAGGTAATTGTTGGACAAGTTGGAGTGAGTGTATGAGGATTGTCTTTTTGAACATAAAGGAAATTGGATTTTGACAATATGGAGTTATGGTGATTGAAACTAGTATAAGGGGAAAATGGAAATGAAACGGGGAATATTTTGGAATTGGGTAAAAATTTAAAATGATGCTATTCCTTGAACATAATTGTTTTCAAAGAGGATTTATGGTCTTTCTAATGATATGGGATAACTTTCATGACTACAAGTTTTTCCTTAAATGTTCAACGAAATTTTTGAGAAAAAGATATTCTACGTACAATATTTTGAGCTTATAAAATGTCACCCTACTATATGGTATCACTCTGCATGCATGATCATTTCTATCTGTGTGTTAGTTATTGTTGTAGAACTACAAGATCCCTACTGGGCATTAGTGCTCACCCCTTGTTGTGTTATCTTTTTACAGGAAGAAAATTTGGATTCTTTGATTGAAGAGTTATGGAGTCCTTGAGTCTATTTATATAACTTCATAGTGGATGTAAAAGAAATGGATCTTGTATTTGTATTTATTTATTTGTAGCTTCACAGTAGGAGATTGGCATTGGACCTAAATTAAAGGCTTTGGTAATGTTTTCGTGTAATTAAAACTTGGGGCGTTTCACAACCTACCTTGATTAGTAAAGTTATAGAGGCACAACAAGGAGACCGTGAAGTAGAGTCAATTCGTGATAGAATCTCCAATGGGAAGGAAGAGAAGGGTTTGAACGTCTACTCCGACTTGAGTGTGTGCTTCCTAGACCGCTTGTTTGTACCAGAATCTTGTAGAGAGGAAGTGCTTTGGGAGTTTCATCACTCACGCCTTGTGGTACATCCGGGAGGCACCAAAATGTATCGTGATCTTAGCCTTCAGTTTTGGTGGAGGGGTATGAAGCGGGATGTCGCATCCTTTTTGTCGAAGTGCCTTACTTGTCAACAAGTGAAGGCCGAACACCAAAGACTAGCGAGTTTGTTACAACCCTTATCGATAGCCGAGTGGAAATGGGAGCACGTCACCATGGATTTCGTAGTTGGGCTTCCTAGAACACAGTGGGGCAATGATGCCATTTGGGTGATTGTTGATAAGTTGACAAAGTCTACGCATTTCATTTCGATGCGTACCAGCGACTCAGTTGAGCATTTGGCAGAGTTATACATTAGCGAAATAGTTCGACTTCACGGAGTTCCTATAACCATCGTATCAGATAGAGATTCTCGCTTTACTGCCCGGTTGTGGCTGTCACGCCCCAAACCTGCCCCTAAAAGTTTGGGCATGATCACTTCAGAAACGGACATCAAAACCAATATGTATAACATATGGGGCCTGAACGGAAGCATTTATCAACGTAAAATAAACATCCATTGAGCTAATACTAACATGCCAGGATCATACACTTAATACTAGGTAATCTAATGTATAATAAACACACATGTAATTATATATATACACCAATATACAGGCCCACCCCTGAGTCTGAGGGTGTAACAAAACTATGAAGAGGGAAGTGTAACATATTTTACAACATCAGACAAAAGATTCAAGGCACTAAGCTAATAGCTCCACAAGGACTCCACAAAAAGGAATGAGCTTCCTCTAGGTGCCTGGGTGTACAGAGGTTGACAAAAGGGAAACGAGCATCACGGTTAAGACTGACCTCCGGGTTGGTTACCTACAGAAGCAGACATAACATTGAGTGAGCCAGGCTCAGTGAATAATAGTACTTAAACATTCAATGATTAATTTGAATGATAAAGTAAATAATTGCAGAGAATATATGATTAACTTTATTCTGTAATTATTTCCAGAACGGCCTAGGGCCCAGTCTTTAAACAGAATGGTTTTACGCCTAGAAGCATACGGATCGACCTTAGGCCTAACAGATTTTACAGATCGGCCTTAAGCCAGCAGTGTTTACAGATTGGCCTTAGGCCCAGATATCAATAAGGCAGAATAGTCCTAGAGTCGTACTAATGTACGCAGATTTTCCAATTCTTTATAAATGTAAACGTAATTAACTCGCAAAGAATAGAGCGTTATTAATAACAATTATTAACAGTGGGTAAATGTACAACTACAGTACTAGTACTCACTATGCTGTAGCGGAGCGCTTGTTCCTCCCGGGTTATGACCTACACACATGCACAACTTATACATTAGTTCTTTTTCCTTCTTAATTCAATTTCTAATTCACTTCACTTCGAATGAATTTACAGACATTTTAAGAATATCAAATACAGATTTCAAAAATATCAGAGGGTCAAGCACGTAAAACGGAGCAGACAAAATTTTACAGCATGGGCTGCATGTGCGGCTGTGAGCCCCGCACGTGCGGCAAGGGTTCCCGCACGTGTGGCTGTGAGGTCTTGCACGTGCATATTTTTCAGTATGTAAAGTCCAATTTCCCCTGTTTTCCGCACGTACGGCTGTGAGCCCCGCACGTGCGGCCATGACCCCCGCACGTGCGGCGATCTGCCCTGTTTGTGCTATCCGAAATTCAAGCAACTCTTCACTTGGAAAATTCAACATAAAGCACAAAATAAGAAAGATTAATGCAATACAATGGTTCAACATTACAATAACATGGATTATAAGTGTATAATGTTACAGGAATTGTAAGTTACGAACCCAACTAAGTTACTTCCTTTCAATTTCATGAACACAACCCAATTCTTTTAAACATACAAACAACAAACATGTACCTACATGTAACTCCAACATGAGAATTCTAGGCATAAGTTACAATTATGATATCACAAAGTAGACATGAGTAGAAACTTAATTGAGTCACAAACCTTCCCAATTTCATCTATAAAATTCAATTTCCTTGTGTTTATAAAATATATGCACAATACATAGGTATAAGCATATGGATTGGCATGAAACTCATAGATTAGAGTGTAATCCCTACACAACACTTAAATTAAGTCTCAAAATAACCAAATGAGAACAACTTTTCAATCAAGCATGAATCACACATAATCTTCAATTACAAACCCTAATTGTCATGAATGAAAAGGGAATTCTTACCCAACTCCAAGATCAAGGTTATACAAGGTGCATTAAATTTACCTTGAGCTTAATTCTCTTAAATCCTTCTCAATTTTCCCAATTTCCTTCCTTGTTGAACTTCTCCTCCCTAGCACTTCTTCCTTACACTCTCCCTTTTCTTTCCCAGGAGATATTTGAGTTCAAGTTCATAAGTCGAGTGTCTAGGGAAGCAAGTATTTATATAAAAAATGAATAAAGATGAAACCCAATCAGTTTAATTATTCCAAATTAAAGTTTCACAGAAAATCGTATTATGACCTAAAAATCATGCTGATCTTAAATGTAAAATCAATTTCAGATTATTAAGCTTCTAAGGCTTCCAATTTCTGCTCCAAACATTATAATGGTAACATATTTTTCTCCTATTAGACAGATATGAATCCATATTCATAAGATTCACTTAATTAAACGTAATGTCACATAAAATTTCACAGTAAGCATTTAAATGCACAGAATGAGGGACTAAAAATGTACCAGAAACACATACGAGGGTCGGGTTATTACAGTGGCAAAGCCTTCAAGAGGCATTGGGAACTAAATTGACCTTTAGCACCGCTTACCACCCTCAAACCTATGGGCAGTCGGAGCGTACTATTCAAATTATGGAGGACATGCTTAGAGCTTGTGTCCTTGATTTCAAGGGGTCTTGGGAGAGACATTTGCCATTGATTTAATTTTCCTATAACAATAGTTACCAAGCTAGCATCGAGATGGCACCGTTTGAGGCCTTGTATGGCTGACCTTATAGATCACCGGTTTGTTGGGCCGAGGTGGGGGACGCACCATTGTTGGGTTCAGAAATTGTTAGGAAGACAACCGAGAAACTTTCTCTCATTCGGAAGAGGCTAGCTACAGCACAAATCTGACAGAAAAGCTATGCCGATAAGAGGAGACGACCCTTGTCCTTCGAAGTTGGTGACCATGTATTCCTTAAGATCTTACCTAGGCAGGGTTTGATGAGATTCAGTAAAAGTGGTAAGTTGTCTTCGAGGTTCATTGGGCCTTTCGAGATATTGGAGAGAATTGGGGAAGTGGCGTATCGGTTGGCCTTACCACCACAACTATTGGGGTTCACAATGTGTTTCATGTGTCCATGCTTAGGAAGTATGAACCCGACCCTTCTCATGTGCTAGATTGGGTAGATTTGGAGGTGGATGAGGATGCCTCTTACGAAGAACGACCGGTTCAAATATTAGATACTTGAGAGCAAGTGTTATGGGGCAAAACTATACCGTTGGTAAAGGTGTTGTGGAGACACCATGGAGTTGAAGAAGCAACATGGGAACGGGAGGCGGAAGTCCGATCCAAGTATCCGGATTTGTTTGTGAATGCTTAAGTGGTTTTAATTTGTAGTATTCCTTGGTATTGGAGGAAACGCATTAAGAGTATTAACCATGTGTTATTATAAGTATTGTTGTTTTGAGTATGAGATTGATGTGTGTGGCCATTATTGTTGATTGAAATATTTTATGCTTATATGATATTATGAACCGTTGTTGTTAGCCTTGAAACTAGATGCTTGGAAACTATGATGAGAACAACGAATTTTGATTGAAAATAGATATTATGATTTGAAAACAATGTCTCGCATGGTTTTGATCACTTGTCGTCTTTATCTTGTTTGGGTAGTTTATTCAAATTTCGGGGGCAAAATTTCCTATGGTGGGAAGGTTGTGATGACCGGTTTCATTGTACGTCGCTTCACTTATTGTCCTCTTTGAGTTTGTTGTGTTCGAGAGCTTTTTCTCAAATTCTAGTCCTTGTTTATTCCGGGTTTGAGTGTCACTTGTTTCGGAGAGTGCATGGTCGAGTCCGGAGTGTCTGGAATCGAACCAGAAAAATTCTGGGCTGGAGGACCAGGGCCGCACGTGCGGGGGATGAGGCCACACGTGCGGGACGGGCCTGAGTCCGTGAAGCTCTGTTTTTCTTCTCTTTTTGGGCTGTATGTGTCACTTTTCTTATATCACTCTCTCACTAAAAATACACTACTCTCCCTTCTCTCTACATTTCATACACTAAAACTCTTCAAACTCTTGATCTTCTTGGATTCATTGCATCTTCAACCCAAGTTCCTTCATCAAGGTTGAAGAGCTCCTCAAGAGCTACATTGTGTACGGTGGAGATTGGGTTTTGGCGCCATCAATTTCTAGGGTTTCATCTCATTTTCTTCTTCAAAACTTGAGGTAGGGAATTACTTAGAGTTATATATATGTTTTGCAAGTTTTTGGTTGATTTTGAGAGTTCTCTTTGGTTTATTTTGAAAATTGGGAAAACTACAAAATGGGAAGTCTTCCCCCTCCCGAACAAAATAGCCATTCAGGGTTCCCTGAATTGGTCGGTGCACAAGCTCGTAGTGCTTTCCAATCTGCTTAGCTCTGGCCTTTCCGGCCATTTCTTTTCCTTTCCTCACCTAATCCTCTTTGGTGGGCATATAGCCAAGACCAAAGGCATGTGGGTTATGTGGCACATCGGCCAATGCAGCAATGCCTTTCCGGCCACTTCTGCCTAATCCCATTCCGGGCATGTGCTGCAACTTGTTCATGAAGTACACGGATTGGGCGCTGACATAGAAGCCCTCATCGACAGCCAGGATATTCTGCACCCCCCGGGCCTCAGCCAAGGTAAACCCCGAAATGAAAACATCCTCTTCGCTATGCACAATCTCCAGCACAGGCGTAGTGACCTCTGGCGGAGGATGTATAGATGAATTCTCAAAAACTATGGTCACCTATTTTCCATGGGGGTACTTCAGCATTTGGTGGAGGGTGGAAGAGACAGCTCTTACTTGGTGTAGCCAAGGTCACCCAAGTAGTAGGTTGAAAGTGGCTGGAACATCCAGGACGTGAAATTCAATATCCTGTTGAGCGGGTCCAACCTGCACTCTAATCTACATTGCTCCCATCACCTCTCTGCTTGTATTGTCATACGCTTGGATCATCTGGGCTGTAGGTACAAAATCGGCCAGTTTCAGGCCAATAACATAAGTCGTGTGGCATGGACAGACGTTGATTGCTGACCCGGTGTCGACTAATACGACTGGCACCTACTTTTCCCAGCACTCTACGGATCTATATAGAGGCTTGTTGTGTGCAGAGCCTTCTGGCGGTAATTCCTTGTTTGAAAAGGTCAAAGTTGGCGAAACGCCTCTCTGGAAGACTAATCCCACCAGTTGTTCTGGGGTAGTCTCAATGGACAACTTGGCTTTATCCATCGCGGTCAGTACAGCCAGTCTGTGCACTCGCGAAGCCATAAGCACCCCTCAGATAGATATGTTAGCTTGAATCTTCTTCAACTGTTTCAGCACCGCCTCTTCCTCTAACTGCTTTTCCTTCTGTTTTTCTGACTTTTTGTCCTTCCCAAATGCCTCGGGTTGGCTTAGATGTGGTGGTTTAAAATATCTGGCCACTTCTTGTCATGTGGTCGACTTCCTCCACATACCAGGTATTGTCAGGAAGGCCTTCACTCCAATCCTCATCAGTGTGGGCAAGATACAGATCATCATTTTCCCACCACATATCTCTGGCAACCGACAAGCAATTTTTCGGTTCCAGTCTAAGTGTTCTTTCAGCAGAAACATTCCCCGCAGGGCATTGAGCTATTCCAGCTTTCTAATCACTTTCACTCATTTCTTGTCCAAACCACTCCAGCACAGCTTCTTGTTCTGTATGTACAGTGCTAACAATGCCCAGTTCCTGAGCCAATTGTTCTTTACCACTGCTTTCCGGTAGTTTACCCTTCCTCTTGGCCGTTCCGGCCATTGCTGCGATTCCCGCTTTCTATTCTCCAAGCTTCAATTCAGTTTCCTCATCTATATCTGGTTCATCACTTAGCCACCCAAAATTGTTTGTTGACACATTTAGATCAAACCAATTAATATGCACGTCTCCTCGATCTTACTCATCGAAGAACTGCAAATTGTCCATGTCCTCCTCCAGGTCGGCTAGATCATCTAATCCCTGGCTTGGCCAGTCTTCTCGGACTACACTGACCTCCATCCTAGTTGGCAAGACCACTTCTGGCTTATCTTGGTTGATTAGCACAATATAGCAGCTCGGGTTGTACACCCCCTCAGGTAAGTCCTCAGAGCCCTCAGGCAACGGATTGGCATTCTCCACCAAGGCTGACCTCTCTTCATCTTCCACTGTCACCACCACGGGTTCAGTTTGGATTGTTAACGTGTTCATCATGCACAAGTCTGTGCTCTTAGGGATGAACAACGCCGGTTTAGGTAGGTGGGCAGGGGTGATATATATACTGGGGTCATAAGGGACGACCAGTGTGTGGATGAAGTTTATTTGCTAGGGTGGAGTGGCTTGGTTATGTGGTGGGAGAGGATTTGTAGTGACATTGGGCTTTTCAGGAGGTGCTATCACCTTATTGTCAATGAGATCTTGAATCTCATGACGCAGTCTGTACACTGATCAGTGTCATGATCATGCTGTTGGTGAAAATTATAGTATTTGGCCGGGTTATGTTTAGGTGGGAGAGGATCGGGCAGTGGGCGTTGTTCTAACGGTTTAAGATGTCTTTTTTTGATTAGAACCCTCAAGGCTACAGATAAGGACATATAGAGCGGCATGAAGACCCTCTGGCCCCAGGTCTGATGGCTTGTGGTTTGTGAGGTTGTGTTGGATGTACCGGCAAAGGGGTTGGCAGTCTTGGGTGTGGTGGTGACCATGCTCACATCTGAAGGCCGTGCAGCTGCGCTACCGCTAGTAGTCGCATTGGAACTGCGTGTGAAAGCCCTCTTGGGCTGCTCCTTCTCATCATTTATCAACCCTTGTCTCATTGTATCCTCAATGCGAACTCCTATCTCATGGAGATCAGCGAAAGTGAACAAGGGCAAGACAATCATTTTCTACAGCAATCTCCCCTGCAGGTTGCGGACGATCTTTCTGATCTGATCTTTTTTGGATGGCCGGGTAGTCATCATAGAAGCCTTAGCCCTCCATCGAGTCACAAAGTTTGAGAAACCCTCCTTTGGTTCTTGGCAGGTCGCTTCAAGATCACTGGTAGTGACCTCGATCTGAGTATTGTAGGAGTACTGCATTATAAAGGCCTCAGCCATTTCATTCCAATTCCTCTTCACAGAGTCTTTAAGCTTGGCATACCAGATGACCGCTATACCCGACAAACTCCGGCCAAAAAATGATAGTTTCTGCAGTCTGGAAAGACCCATTGGTCGTAGGATATCTGAAAATAACTGTAGATGGACCATAGGATCCCCGGAACCATCAAACCAGTCTATGTGCGGTATCTTAAATCTGTCTGGCAAAGTCACTGCCGAGTCAGCATATCCATCCTCAATATCAGGAATTGAATTCACCCCTGTGCCCGTTTGAAGAGCTTTTCTAGCTTGCTGACCTTCAATACAGCAGGGTCAACCTCGAATTCAAACAATGCCTTTGTTTGGTAAATTGGTGCCTTGGAGGTCTGAGGTGGGATCGGATCTGCCTGAATGCCCGCATTTTCCTGGACATTAATTGTGACCCCGGGTGCTGGAATTCCCGCTGGGAATGCATGGGATGCAGAGGCTACTGCCGATTGAGTTTGCTGTTGCTAAAGCCTATCTATCAATTCTGCTTGGCGGGCTGCGATCTCAGCTTGGCGGACTGTGACCTTAGCTTGGCGGGCAACATCTAGCTGCATAGTCTCAATGGTCTGCTGGAGCTGACGAAGCATATCTTCTATGCTGATTGAGGGATGTTGGGTTATCAGAACTGGTGAATACTCTCTTTTCGGAGTAGAAGTAGACGACTGGGCCTGAAAAGGTGACTGTTGGACTGGTGAGTTATGCCTGATGCTCCTCCGTCTGGTAACCGGTGGGAGTGAAGCAAACACTGGCTGTCCTCTTACTAGATCCCCGGATCAGTAAAGTCGCCTTACTCAGGTCCAGAGTGCTTGAGGGATAACAGAATCGTCTGAAACAATGATGAAAGACTACCTTGCAAAAAGAAAATAAAGCAAAAAGAAACAAAAATCAGAAACCGCATAGCACCTCGGCTCAAACACAAACAACATGGAGTTGCAATCATAAGCTGGAGAATTGTACTCAACACTGATTTCTGCCTAAAACTCATACCCAGACTTGCAACTGATACATACATTCCTGCAGAGTTTCACTCTAAAAACACATATCAAGCAAGTGAGAGTCAAAACACCCCTATGACGGGGTAGGGTTACCTTGTCCTAATTTTGTCAGGAGCTAGGGATTCACTACGCAAAACAAGCGGTTTCATACAATTCCTACATTTGGGTAAGCAACCTGTCCTAGTTTGGAACAGTCTCTATGGTTTCCGATATGCAACTAGGTCGATTGGTAAAAAAGGGTTCCTTAGCAAGACCACCTAATAGACCTCTCACACCTAACACCGAGAAGTGAAAGGAGGATCAAACGGTACAGCGATAGTCCAGATCCAAGGTGTGATACCCCTGTTCCGAAATATGCTAATTGGTCTTTAATTTGAATATGATTATGTGTTTGATATGATTTCATGTGCCAGTGTTTGATATGATTTCATGTGCCATTGTGCGAAAATATGTGGTTTTGAATTTCTATCTGTTCACCATAGGAATATCTGTTTGATTCTCCCGCTTCGGAAATTAAATTGGGGGCCTTATCGGCCACAGAACCCAAAATTGATTGCGCCATTGTGATTAGTGTAATTTTTAGAGCCTACGGTGAAGTTTAATTGAAAAATTGATTTGGACCAAATTAAGTTGATTAAATTAATGAATTAGTGCCCAATTATTCTATATTATTATATTATGACTTAGTGTGGGCAGTATACACTCAAAAATACACCCTCCTTGTTATTCCTCTTGGCTGAATTAAACTCAAGAGATAGAGAGGGGAGTCGGCTAGAGAGAGGGAAAGGAGGAGAGTGGGATGTTTGGCTCAAATTTGTGAAGAATTGGAGGATTAACCTCAAGAAATTGCCATAGTTTTGGAAGATTGAGCCTCTAGGTAAGCATTTGATCTTGAATTCATGAGTTTAAGTTATAATTTTGTATGTCCAAAGCTAATTGATGGTCAAGGACATGTTTTGAGTTTATTTTGTTGAATTGGAGGACCACATATGCATGCATGTATGAAATTGTTTGGAACTTACGTAATTGAGCTTGAAATCTATGTAAATTTGTAGTTAAAGCTCATGTATGATCACCATTGGTGTTATCTAAGTTGAGAATGGGAGCTAGACATCACATGCATGTACAATCCATGAGGATAAGAGCTTTGAATGCATGAATGTGTATGATGGAAGGGAGTTTAGTGCTAATTTGAAACATGCATGTGTTTAATTCTTGAAATTGAGCTCCATGATGATATGTTTTGGCATTTGCACCATGTTAGTACATAAATATATGAAGTTTGAGCCAAAAATCATGAATTGAGACCTTTGAACATCGAATTTGAACTCCAAGAACAGTTCTGGAATTTCCAGAAAGTTTGAATGTCGCTCGAGCGGGGAAACCGCCGCTCGAGCGTGAATTTCGTGCTCCCAGCACTTTTTGCAGATTGGATGTCCGCTCGAGCGGATCATTTCACGCTCTAGCGGGGGGGGGGAGCTTTATTGATAGGCCTTCCGCTCAAGCGCCAGAATGCACGATCGAGCGTATTTTTCATGCAACCAGTACTTTTGCAGGCCTTAAGGGTCCGCTCGAGCGGGGAAGTCCACGCTCGAGCGGGGACTCTGTTTTCTGAAAATCTGAAAATGCATCCTATGTTCTGTTTTCCGTTCCCTTTCACTTCTAAGCACTCTTAGGCATACATTGAGCATTGTAATTGAGTTAAAGAGATAAGAATGAAGCCTAAAGAGGAATATGTGAATTAACGAACGGATTGAATTGTTGGTGACCCTTTTGTGTTCATGAAATGTGTAGGGTCAAGCTCCGGGGCAAATCCACAAGCCGATCACTTATCTTAACAAGATATTTGAAATATACTGTTGTCCAATTGGTTACACTTATGTAAGTTTTATAAGTTCATTAATTTGAATGGTGGACAACAATGGATATAAATAACTGGGCCAAAGGCCGATCGATGTGAATGATTGGGCCAAAGGCCGATTGATATAAATAATTGGGCCAAAGGCCAATTGATACGAGTGATTGGGCCGAAGGCCGATTGACATGGATGATTGGGCCGAAGGCCGATTGACATGAATGATTGGGCCGAAGGCCGATGGATACGAATGATAGACATGGATGATTGGGCCGAAGGCCGATGGATACGAATGATGGATATAGATGATTGGGCCGAAGGCCGTTTGTTGTACTGTTTCAATGATTACTTATATATTCTCCTCATTTGATATTATTCACTGGGCATTCGCTCACGCTCATTCATGTACATGTAGGTGAGCCAAGGGACGTACAGAACCAGCCCCGGTGAACTTGTGAGAAACAGTTTAAGTTTTGAGGAGTCAGCCCAAACGTCTCACGCACGAGACTGTCTTCGCCTTTGATCTTGTTTATAGTTTTGTTATTTTGTTATATTGGCGAATACGTTGGTTTACTTTTGTACATAAGACTTGGGTTTGACTAACTTAAATCTGTATGATCCTGTACGTACAGCGTTTTGTGTTAGTACATATTTCAATGTGAGTTATTAACATATAAATATTTGGAATGTTATGGTGTGCATTTAAGCACGACTCTATGGATAAAGTTTTTGAATTGCGTCCATTTGGCCCTTTTATCTCTGATGAGTTTTGCTTCATTTGAATTGAGGACGTAGGTAATCACACGATTACTGGCCGGTTATGGCCTTAACCCATAGGGGCGGGTTTGGGGTCATGACACAAGGGTTGTGTTCCCATCGTGGTAGAGCCCGCAATCGGTCAGTCTTTTGGCAAGCTTTTCCAAGCAAGCCTTCGGTAAACCGCTCAGGAATAGTAGATGGCAAACACTATGACTTAGGCGCACCGATACAAATGCAAATGCAAAGAGACACATAAGTGTAGATAAAACAACATATCATGAGTTCTAGTCAAGTTCTCTAAGTCCCCAGCAGAGTTGCCAGAAACCGTGACATGCCTTCTTTTCGCGCCTCGCCTTTTGGAAAGGTTTGAAAAGAAAGGCTTCACAGTTCGGACTCCCGCAGTTCTGAATCTAATCCCACAAGTGCAATGTGAAATTGATAAACACCAAAGAGTCTAAATCCGGTAAATCATTTTGGAAAATTGATTTTAAATCAAATAATGCCAAAATTGGACTGCTTTGCCAGATACAGAGTTGCCACCTAAATATTTTATTTTGGGGAAATTTAGGAAACCCTGACTTGTGCCAAAGGCCACGTGTCCATCATCAGCAAAGTTGCCTCGGCTCGGGAACTTAGGTACGAGGGGGGAAGGTCATGAATTGAGCACCCCCACTCGTCCGATCAAAGATCGGCCTCTACTAATCATGATATGATTTTTTATAAACATTATGTGGTCTTATTCCGATTATTAAACCAGCTTTACTATGTGATGCACACAAGCAAGTATAGACTAGTTAGCTCAAATTGGAACAATTCAACTCATGTTTGTTTGCGAAAAATAGTTTGAATTTGTTACCTCAAGTGGGCTTAAAGATGCGGGTTTGCCACCAAACATAGTGGGCTTAAAATTGATTTGCCACTCAACAAAGTGGGCTTAAAATACACATTTGTTGAATCGTTCTAATTCAAACAACAAGCCTTCATCCACAGGCACTTCAATCATTAACGAATCTAATCTAACGGTACACTTCAATCCATAAACTATAAGAAAGTTATGTGGTCATTTCTAAACGTTAGAAGTGTAAACCGCACATAACTCAACTCATAAGAAATAAAGGAAAGTTTGCCCTAGATTTTATAATTTTGAAACCTATTCAAGAATATCTATCAAACAACAAAGCTATATTCAATATAAAGGAGAGAAAATTTTCAAATTTTCAAAGAGAGAAATTTTTTCACAATTTTCTATTTAGAAACCATGAAATTTCACAATTTATGCACCCAAAAAAAATAAAATTAAAAATTGTATTTTTACAAACACAAAAATAGATCAATATTATAATTTTCAAAATTCTCAGTTTCTAAAAAATTCACAGATTCTTTTCAAAAGTCGTGAAATTTCATTGTTGCTCAAACATGAAAACAATAAAATTGTACAAATTTTCAGTTTAAAAAACTATTACATTTGAAATTTCACATTTTTTCAAATACAAACTGTAAAATTTTACAGTTTCAGAAAACTAAGAAATTTACTTCAAAAACTACTAAAATTTCTTAGTTTTTTTTAGATGCATAATTTCATAATCCATTTTGATTTGATATTTCGACAAATAGATTCTAAAAATTTTAATTTTATTTAAAAAAATATACACAATGAAAATTTATGACATTTTGAAGTTTGAATAAAATAAAATAAAATAACTCACTTGATGTTGCTGAACATGTAATTAAGGGGCCCTCACTAAGGACAAATTTGTTCGAATATTTATTAAAATTTGAAGAACATAACTTAACTTATTAAAAAAATAACATACTATGTGATTTGAAATTGCCAATTGTATGCCCATTACAATCTTCCTATTTAACTACTAATTGTGAAAGTTGGTAACAATTAAACAACAAAATCTCTCTTTTTAATCCTCCATACCTATATTAAAATTATCTAGAGTTTTGTATCATGTAAAACACCACAAATTCCTAATTCGTCAATTTGATTTCAATAAAAAGTGAATTAAGGTTTAACCAAAGAGTAGTGCAAACCCAATATAGTATACCCAAATATACACATTTATGTAAAACTTAACAGGCAATTAAGCAAATAAAAAAAAAAAAACTCATAATTCAAAATTCAAGATTCTCAAAAACCAAACAGGAAGTTGAATCGAAGAAGAAGGTACCTGCTGCTGTTTGGCTACTTGTCTCGTTTGCTTGCTTTTTAATGGCTTCCCCTGGGTATAACACTGTACCCATCTATTTCACATTTCCTTTATATATGTGTGTGTATATATAATAATAATTCACGTACACATGTGGGTAATTACATAGAATAAAAAAAAACAAACTAGAAGATTAGAGAAGCTCTAGATTTATTACAGATTCAGAGAAGACTCTACAAAAACAATCACAGACTCACAGGGTATGTAACGCTGTCATGAACAGAGTGGGGAAACCTAAAATGCAAAATAAAAAGAAGAGAGAGAAGAGAGAGAGAGTCAACAAATAGTGTGGTCTTTCGGCATATATAAAAGGGCAAACTTCACATTAATGTGGTTTGGTTCATATGCAGTGTGTAACGCCCCCAAAACATAACCATAGATTTAACCGAAATATAAATGAATAACCACATGAATCAGAGTGTAACGTTCTTTTATTTCATAGAGTTAATAGTACAAATGAGTTTAACATAAATAAATGCCCTATAGGCTTACACTTTTCCAAGCCTTGGCTTGGTTACAACAAAAGTGAGGTTAGTTCATACAATTTAAGCCCTAGGCTATACAAAAGTGAGACAAAACAAAGAAGCTCTTGCTTTCCAAAAATCCCTCCAATGTTATTGCCTTGGTGGAGGCATGTCGTCAGTACCTGAAAATATTTTTTCCAAAATAGGGTGAGCCATAGCTCAGTAGGAATAATCTAACACAATATATGAGATCTGTAACGCCCCAAAAAATTCCAACTAAGTTAAGGTACATCAACTAACATTCATTAAAGAACAATAGCAATTCTCCAACCTTTAAATCATTAATCGGTAAGGTTTGTACAAAATAGTCTCACATGCGTTTATACATTCAATGATATCAAATACATGAATCTATAGCATGTAGAACATCAAATCCCAAAAAAATAAATAAAATGCCCTCAAGGGCTTACAATTTCCAAGGTTTAAGCCCGGTTACACAAAAATAGTCTCCCGAACTCAAACAGTTATAGCCCTAGGCTAACAAAATACAATCACAATAAAACAAAGCCCTGTGCTCTATATACATATATCCACGCCCTAGATTGGTGTATTCACCACGTCCTTTCCTGCACCAAAATCCCATAGCGGTGAGCATAAAGCGCAGTAGAGAATTCTTAACAAAGTATATACATTTATGCAAGATTCCCAATATGAAATGCACATGCCATGCTATGTTTTTTTTTTTTAAAAGAAGATTTACATTTACATCTTTTGAAAACCACCATGCTCAATATTAACTTGAAATCTCAACGATTTAGAAATTTACAATTTAATTCAATGGGACTGTAAACACGACGTAGGTAAATCCCTAGGTTGGTGTCTGCAAATAGGCACACTAGTACTATCCAAAAATCCCACATTACCGGTTGCTAACCGGAAGGGAAGTGGTACCTCCTCTGCGCGTGTTTTCGGTCTTTCACCCTGGACACTCAGGCCAACTTAATCAATTTGATCTACACCTCCTATCCGGACTTATTAACGTATTTACCCAAAAACATATCAACAAATCTCGTTTTTCATTATTACAACATTTCATTCTCAATGCAAGTGTTCAAACCCCAATCAATATTTATAACAAACATAGCATTGAAATGTTAATGCAAGAATTAACCATGCAATGCAAGAATTAACCACGCAATGCAATGTCCTTCCATTCATCAAACTTCCACACAAATGTTTCATTTGTGATCAAATTCCCATTTTTCTCCTTTCAATACCATTTCACAAAATAGCCAAAATGTTCGCTACAATTCATCAATACATAACAACATTTCCATAATTCATACATTCCCAACATCTTAGTCATTTCAAGACTATAGCAATATTTGGGCAACAACTTCCAATCTCAACAATTTTCATATGTTATGAAACCCATCATCTATATGCGTATTTGTATGAAATCAAGAAATGTTCCATCTTCTTTACTCATCTTGGCACATAAAAATATATATATTAACCATATCCACCATGTATCCTCAACTTCTTTCTTTTAAAACTCCCCAAATTTCTAGGTTTTTCCTTACAACAACAACACACACACCCAAACCCTTGAAGAAACCCTAAAAAGAGAACATCATCCTTTACCCAAAGTGATTCAAACCCTCAAGAGATCATTTAAAAGGAACAAGGTTAAACCCACTTTTGAAATTCATAACTTTCTTATTAACATTAAGAAAACTCCAAATTTAATATCAACCTTGCAAAAACATATATATATAACTTGTGGGGATATATTTTCAGAGTACCAACACGTGGCAAGGTGACGCCGACGTGTCAGCCGAGGTGCCACGTGTCCTGGTAGATATGCCGAGGTGATCTCGGAGTTGCCGAGGTTATCTCCGAAGATATCGGAATCCGAGATAAGCAGATAAGGGACAAGAGTCCTAGGATGAAGAAAGACTTCAGGGTGGATAAGGATAACACTCTTAGGGAATTTATCCTTATCTCTTGAGGAGTCCTAAGTAAGCACAGGATTGGAGTCCATAGAAGTCAGGTTTCTAGTGGGACTTGGATTGAGTAAACTATAAAAGAGAGGCACCCCCATGGGTCTAAGGTACGCAATTTATGTTTTGAGCATTGAGTTTAGCACTATAGATTATCTTTGAGAGATATACTGACTTGATCGTCGAGTGCCCCCGGGTGGAAGAACCACCGCCAGAGCCTTCTCTTTCTGTGCAGGACAGCAAGGTGCCATCTATTCTGCCTGTGTTCTACAGCTGAATTACTAGGGAGGGCAGTGTGATCAGAAAATCACTCACACAATTTGGCACCGTCTGTGGGAAGGACAGAAGAATAGATGGCCAGTAACGCACAAAAAGAAAAGGTTGGGGACGACACTCCTGCTGGGAGTGGCAGGCCTATCGACCTTGACATTGAAGGAAACAACCACAACGCAGAAACTCGTGACCAGAATCACGGAGCAAAAGACGTCGGCCAGGAGGGCGACACCGCAAAAAAGGCGAATCAGAGCAGATACTACAATGAAGACAACCTCCAGGTATGGAGGGACAGGTGCCTAAGGAGGGATGATGAAGTAAAAGAATTGGCAAACAAGTTGGCGGACCTGCAGTCGGTCGTCAACTTCATGATGCAAAATAATGTCATGCAGCCACCGTACCCACTGTAGGACACGCCGATTCCAGCAACAAATACCCAGAAGGGAGGAGGGAAAACAATTCCCGAAGTACCTCAGCACACCAGGAGCGGAAGGCACTCTCACCCGCCTTCCAGGGAAGTCGAACGAAAGGAACCAAGACAAGAACAGTCCCAGAGGACATATCACACGAAGGACGCAGAACCCAAGGAACGTCGGCATGTTCAAGGGCAGGCGTTATGCTTTGACACAACTCGTGGGGAGAGATCAAAAAGAGGCCACCACGAGGCCGAGAGCAGTATACCGAAGAGACTAAAGTCCAAAGATAGCCGAGCTCCAGGTAGGAGTAAAGAAGACTTGAGAAATTACCTCAAGAGGAAGGAACAGAATGCCGAAGCCGAGGTTACCTCGCCCAACAAGCCAAGGACACCGTTCTCGGCAGAGCTAGACAGATTTGAGGCGCCGAAGAGATTCAGCATGCCGAGGTTTCAAATATACGATGGCAAGTCAGACCCTAACTTCCACATTGGACTATTTTTGAACTCAATGGCACTATACAGTGGGAACGAGCCATTTTTTGCAAAGTGTTCCCCTCGTCCTTTGGGGAGATTGCATCAGACTGGTTCCACAAACTGCCGAAGGGAAGCGTGAAGACATGAGAAGGCCTGGCCGAGATGTTTGTGGCCAGGTTTGTGACAAACAAGCTGCAGCCATTGAGGGTGGACGCACTGATGGCCTTGAAGATCAGCCAGGATGAAGGCCGTAGGGCCTATGCAAAAAGATACTACGAGGTGTTCAATCGAATACCCGAGTGCAACCAGGAAGTGGCGGTCGTGTCCTTCAAGAACGGCCTGAAAGATAAACTGTTCACTGCGGAAATCTTTAGCCAAGACATTGCCAAAAAGCATGGAGGAACTCATGGCAAGGATCGAGAAGTACGCCAGAGCCGAGGAGGATACATCGGGGCACAAGGAGGTGAAACAGGAAAAAGGAAATGGCTCGCCGAAGCGAGGCCGAAGTAACAACGGATTCAGCAAAACAGAGATAGAATTGAGAGGTAAGCAGGCAGTGACGACTGTGTTCCGTATCCCGGTCCACAAAGTCCTGGACCGAATCCGAGATCAACGCTATTTCAAGGCACCAGCAAAGGCCCCAGAGGAATACATGGGCAGGAACCTTGGTAGGCGTTGTGCCTACCACAATGAAGATGGGCACCCAACTCAGGGCTGCAGAGCCCTAAAAGCATACTTGGAGGACTTAGTAAGGCAAGGCCATCTGAGGGACCTTGTCGACGAAACCAGGACAAGAGAAGAGCAGGCAAGATTGCCTCAAGCACCAGCAGCCCCGCCTCCCCCAGCACAGCAACCGCAGGGAGGAGGACCTAGGGTGGTTAACGTAATTCACTCAAAGGTGAACGAAAGCGACATTCGGGGAGAAACCCAAAGAGTAAAACACCTGCAGCATGTGAACCAGGTCGGACATAAAAGACCTCGGCCTGAAGAGTGTCGAGGACCGATAATAGCCTTCACCGAGGCCGACCTAGAGATGGTCCAGCATCCGCATAATGATGCCTTGGTAGTATCCCTCCAGGTTGGGGAATGCCAAGTGAAACGCATCCTGATAGATCAAGGCAGCTCTTGTGACATCATGTATGTTAAATGTTACATAGAGCTGGGCCTTCACCCAGACGACATGGAGCAATCGAATAGCCCGATGGTCGGCTTCAATGGAACGCTGACGTGGCCACTGGGCGCTACAAACTTGGAAGTGCAAGCCGGCACTAAGAAGATCAGGACAGAGTTCCTAGTGATTGATACACCTTCGCCTTACAACATCATCTTGGGAAGGCCGTGGTTACATGCAATGGGGGCAGTTCCCTCAACATTGCATCAACTACTGCGCTTCCCAACAGAACATGGGATCGAAGAAGTCAGAGGAGATCAACTGCAGGCGAAGAATTGCTCCATGGCAGCAATGAAAACTACCTGCAACATTCAGGAACCAGCAAAGGCAGAGATTGAAGAGGAGGACATGGAGGTCCTAGACGATGTCAGCAAGGAGCCGGTCGAGAAAAGTGAGGAAACACTAAAGAAAATCCTCATCCAAGAGGGCGATGAAGAGCGTTTCTTTCTCCTCGGCTCCGGCTTAGCCGAGGAAGAGGAAAGAGAACTGGAGACATTTTTGAGAACAAACATAGAGGTGTTTGCTTGGACACCTTATGAAATGCCTGGCATTGACCCCGAGGTCACATGTCATAAATTGAACGTAGACAGGTCGGCCAAACCCGTTATACAGCGATCCAGAAGACCGACATTGCTACACGTCGAAGCGGTGGAGGAGGAGGTTGACAGACTTCTAGAGGCCAGGGCCATCAGAGAAGTCAATTATCCGACATAGCTATCAAACACTGTGGTGGTAAAGAAGAAGAACGGTAAATGGAGGGTATGCGTGGATTTCACAAGTCTGAACAAAGCCTGTCCCAAAGACAGCTTCCCTCTGCCCAAAATTGACCAGCTGGTGGATGCCACATCTGGACATGGAAGGATGAGCTTCTTGGATGCTTATAGGGGGTACCACCAGATAGCCATGTACCCCCCAGACGAAGAGAAGACAGCGTTTATTACCCCAAAGGGCCTGTACTGTTACAGAGTGATGCCTTTTGGGTTGAAAAACGCAGGAGCAACCTACCAAAGGCTGGTAACTAAAATGTTCAAACATCTGATTGGCCAAATAGTAGAGGTCTACATCGATGACATGGTCGTGAAGACCAAAGAGCCCAAGGGTCATCTTGCCGACCTGAAAGAGGTGTTTGAAATCCTCAAGACATATCGGCTCCGACTCAACGCATCGAAGTGCGCGTTTGGAGTTGGATCTGGTAAGTTCCTGGGGTACCTGGTGACAAGAAGGGGAATAGAGGCCAGCCCAGACCAGATCAAGGCCATCCTAGACCTACAGAGCCCGACATCGGCAAAACAGGTACAAATGCTTACTGGAAGGGCCGCAGCCCTAAACAGGTTCATTAGCCGAAGCTCAGACAAATGTAAACCATTCTTCAACCTGGTGAAGAAGGCAACAGATTTCCTATGGACTGAGGAATGTGAGGCCGCTTTGGCCGACCTAAAGAAATATCTGACCACGGCTCCAGTCCTTTCAACACCTGAACCTGGAGAAGAACTGTTTTTGTACTTAGCTGTGTCAGAACACGCAGTAAGTGCAGTACTAATCCGAGAAGAGAAAGGGGAGCAGAAGGCTGTTTATTATGTAAGCAAGACTTTGGCCGATGCAGAAACAAGGTATCTACCACTAGAGAAACTGATGCTAGCCTTAGTAATGGCCTCAAAGAAATTGAACCATTACTTTCAGGCGCACAAGATTGTGGTGCTAACAGAGCACCCACTGAAGTCCTTGTTGCAACAAGGAGACTTAACAGGAAGAATAGCAAGATGGGCAGTTGCCTTGGGCCAATATGACCTGGAGTTCAGACCCCGAACAGCAATAAAGGGCCAAGTTTTAGCCGACTTCGTAGCAGAATTCACGCCTGAATCCATCGAACATCAGGCTCCGTCGAGCCGAGATCCCAGCAAGCAGGGAGAATCCCAGCCTAAGGCAAAAGGGCAAAGGAAGGAAAAACTCAGACCCTGCAGCATATACATCGGCGACTCATTCAGACTGTTTGTCGATGGAAGCTCGAACCGACAAGGAGCGGGGGCAGGAGTGCTGCTGATATCTCCAGATGGAGAAATAATAGAACAGTCCATCCGTCTGGGGTTCAAGGCCTCAAACAATGAAGCGGAATACGAAGCATTGATTGCAGGGCTAAAACTGGCAGCAACAGCAGAAGCAGATGAGGTAATAGTTTTTTGTGATTCACAGCTTATTGTTAATCAGTCAACAGGAGAATTTGCAGCCAGAGACGAAAGGATGTTGGCATACGCAAAAGAGGTCATCAGACTGGCAGCCTTATTTCAGAACTGCCGACTACTCCAAGTAAGCCGAGATGATAACAGCCACGCCGACGCGTTGGCCAACCTGGCAAGTTCAATGCAGACTGGAAAAATAAGGACAATTATGATTGACTATATGTCGGGCCCGAGCATAGAACCACAGAACACAAAGCAGGAGGCAATGTGTGTGGACATGGGGCCAAGCTGGATGGATGCAATTATTGCATTCCTGAAAGAAGGAAAGCTGCCAGAAGACCGCAAGGAGGCACACAAAGTCAGATTGAAGTCGGCAAGATTCAGTCTGACTGCTGACGGACATCTTTACAGAAGGTCCTTCACTGGACCCCTTTTAAGGTGCGTACACCCTTTTCAGGTTGAAGATTTTTTATTTGAAATTCATGAAGGAGTTTGTGGAAGCCACGCTGGGGGCAGATCACTAGCTCACAGGGCCATTACCTAGGGGTATTGGTGGCCCTACATGCAAAAGGATGCTGAAGCCTACGTGAAGAAGTGTGAACAATGTCAAAGGTATGCACCTTTGATACATCAGCCAGCTGCTGACCTGAACCTAGTATCCAGCCCTTGGCCGTTTGCCCAGTGGGGCATGGATCTGGTTGGACAACTTCCGCAGGCAACTGGGCAGAGAAAATACTTGCTGGTAGCAACAGATTACTTTACGAAGTGGATAGAGGCAGAACCACTTGCCAAAATCCGAGATGTGGATGTCAAGAACTTTATATGGAGAAACATCATCACCAAATTTGGGATCCCAAGAGAAATAGTTGCCGACAACGGAACGCAGTTTGACAGCAAACTCATCAAGAACTTTTGTGCCAAATTCAAGATCAAGAATTACTTTTCGACACCAAGTTTTCCCCAAAGCAATGGGCAAGCAGAAGCATCCAACAAAGTAATTTTGGATGGAATAAAGAAGAGGCTGCAGGCTGCAGGCAGCAAAAGGAAAGTGGGTAGACGAATTACCCAACGTACTTTGGGCATATCGAACTACGCCGAGAAGGTCAACAGGGGAGTCCCCCTTTGCCATGGCCTATGGCACAGAAGCAGTAATTCCACTGGAAGTCGGCATCCCAGGGATCCGAACCCAGGGAGTTGAGAATGGGACTAACGACATACTCTTAGCCCGAGATCTGGATCTTTTGGAAGAACGAAGAGAGAAGGCTGCAATTCAGCTTGCAGTATACCAGTAACAACTTGCCAGAGCTTACAACAAGAAGGTCAATCCGAGAGACTTTCAGATCGGCGACTTAGTCTTAAGGAAAGTCATCGGCAACAAAAAGGATCCCAGAGAGGGCAAGCTTGGCCCAAACTGGGAAGAACCCTACATAATTACTTCGGTATTAGGCAACGGAGCTTATCGACTTGAAGACAATGAGGGCAAAGCATTGCCAAGACCTTGGAACACTTGTAATTTGAAATTTTTCTACCATTAGATGTTCATTATTTTTGGCCGATGTCATTAATAAAATCTTTTCAGAATTCTTCAAACACATATGATTGATGAAGATACATAATGTTGTTCCCGGGGAACATGAGTAATGAGAACCCAAGTGGAACTTAGGTTCACATTGGGGGCAGAGAGAAGACAAAGACGCTTAACACTTGTTGAAATTTGTAGCAATTTACAAGTTCAAGTTAAGCCGAGATGGTTCCTTATCTTCACTTGTTGAAATTTGTAGCAATTTACAAGTTGAAGGTAAGCCGAGATGGTTCCTTATCTTCACTTGTTGAAATTTGTAGCAATTTACAAGTTGAAGGTAAGCCGAGAATGTTCCTTATCTTCACTTGTTGAAATTTGTAGCAATTTACAAGTTGAAGGTAAGCCGAGATGGTTCCTTATCTTCACTTGTTGAAATTTGTAGCAATTTACAAGTTGAAGTTAAGCTGAGATGGTTCCTTATCTTCACTTGTTGAAATTTGTAGCAATTTACAAGTTGAAGGTAAGCTGAGATGGTTCCTTATCTTCACTTGTTGAAATTTGTAGCAATTTACAAGTTGAAGGTAAGCTGAGATGGTTCCTTATCTTCACTTGTTGAAATTTGTAGCAATTTACAAGTTAAAGTTAAGCCGAGGTTACTGTTTCTCTTCACTTGTTGAAATTCGTAGCAATTTACAAGTTGAGGTGAAGCCGATATTATTGCTTACAGGCTTATAGCAATTTATAGGTTGGTTAAACCAGAGAAGATTCTTAACACTTGTTGAAATTTGTAGCAATTTACAAGTTGAAGTTAAGCCGGCATGTGATCAGCTATTGAAATTTGCAGCAATTTACAGGTTGAAGTAAAAGCTAAGTATATCGTTTAAATCCTTGTTGAAATTTGTAGCAATTTACAAGCAGATCATTGTTTAGCACTTGTTATAACTTGAGCAAAGTTTACTGTATTTGTTAATCATTGTTGAAATTTGTAGCAATTTACAAGTGGGTTAGACTGAGATCACAGTTTAAACACTCGATTGAAACCTTGAAAAACGTTTGCAAAGTTAACATCGAATAGTATATGTTTTACACTTGCAAAAATTTATGAAAAGTTTGCAGGTCAGTATCTTGCCGAAGTAAAGCTTGTAGTTATTATACCCGAGGTATGTAACCCCGAGAAGATTGCACAAAGAAGACAGAAGTATGTAAATCATGCAAAATATTCTAAGTATAGAACCATGCAGAAGGAATCAAGAGAAATTAAAGATTAAAGCATTCAGGGAAAAACAGTTGCAGTTGTATACAAAGAAGGCACTACGGCCTACTAGAAGTAAATTGTTCAGAAATAACAAAGAAAGGCACATCGGCCATGAGAAGAAACTTATAAAGTACAAAAAACATCAAGGTTGTGATTCTTCAACTTCAGGCGCAATTTGAGTCTGGACCTCGGCAGATTCTTGGAGAACTACCTCGGCAGATTCTTGAAGGACTACTTCGGCTGCTTTCTCTGCCACGATTTCGGCATCTATTTCGGAAAGCGTTTTGTCAAGACTTCTTTCAGCTAAGAGAGGGTCGGATGATAATTGCCCTGTAACAGCCTCCTTGGGCGCCTCCTCAACCTCATCACCCTCTTCATCCAAAGTTAAGTCCATGACTTGCCCAGTTGGAGGA
>JAPPVO010001643.1:0-20876 GCA_030407325.1 Camellia japonica | reverse complement strand
ACAGATACCTGGCTCAACTGTGCCCCTAGTTCATTACTCTGACCATTCTTTGTTTTCTTTCTAAAACAGTTTTGATCAAAATGAACGCCAGATTGGCGTGCTTGGGCAATTTTGATTTGAAAATCATGCAAGTCAGGTTGTAAGCACTGAAAGTTTTCCTTTTGGGTCCAAAAATGGTTCGATTTTGGAAAATGGAATTGTTTTCGAGAAAATAGTCAACCTCAGTAAAAATTTTCAAAAAAAAAATTATTTTCGCAAACGGTCACTGCTCAACGAGCATAGAACCCACTCTCGAGATGCGCAACCTCAGATTCGAAGGAAAATTGCCCCTTGCTTGAATGGACGCATGGAACAGAAAGTTGCCCCTAGTTTGGGCGACAGCTTACGGCAGCACGTGGCAACGGAAAGTTGCCCCTAGTTGGACAATGCTGTAGCATGCTCATTTAACGATTGATCACGACAGGCTCTCGGACACGGAGAGGACGAAGACGCCACAAACAATATATGGACACAGTCGCCTTGAAGGCGTTGGTGGCTGGGTTTGAGGAGAAATTGATCACGTAGCTCCAGTCGTTGTAACCGAGATATCAGATTCGGAAGAAGGCATAGGTGATCAAAACCATACATGAACTGAGACCTATGAAAGCGTTGAGGGCTGGACTTCAGGATGAAGTTGCCTACGTATCCCAAACATGGGAATCAAGCCTTACGTAGTTTCGGTTAAGGTACTCTCGGGTATTTAACCTTCACTATTTTTAGGCTCTTACTTTTGCCAAGGCGCCGATGCGGTTTCGACCTTGCGAGCTATATCTTCTTTCTTTTCTTCTTTTTTCTTTGTTCTTCTTTTTTTTCTGTATTTTTTTTCTTTCCTTTTGTATGTATTTTTTGCTTGCTCTAACTTTTCCTGGGTCGCCCTCCGGTTTTCGACCCAGCGAGCCTCTCAAAGGGTAAAAGTGTAGCAAGTTCATGCCAAATGGTTTCAGGGTTTTGAATGCCATCCGTATCCAGGAGAGTGGCTGTTGATTCGCAAGAGAACTCATCTTCGCTCTCGGGCACATCTGACATTCTTTGCCCCTAGTTTGAGGGGGGCTTCTGATCTAGCTTCCAAGCCTCTCTTGACGACATCTGATCTTCTTGATTTGACTTTCTTGCCTCTTGTTCGAGGGCTGCTTTGAATCTGGTCTCACAGGCCTCACGTTGTAGTTAACCGTTGAACATTCTGAGTTTGAGTCCAAGTTCGAAAAATGAGGGGTCGAGTCTCGAGGCTGAGAGCGATCCTAGGCTGCACAATCTCAAGAGCGATTCCACACATGTCTTCGCAGACCGCGCAAAACATTTTTTGAAAGTTTTAAGAAAGCGACAAATCGCTCGCGCTGAAGACAGTGTAGACCAATCTGGATCAAAGCTAGGGTCCTTCTCAGTACTCACACTAACAAGCATGATTTCATTCATTAATGGTTTAGCACGCTCTCTTTCTCTCAATTTGATCAAAGTTTTGCAAATCCCGAGGAATTCCTCCCTCTTTGTTTTCACCGCAGTGTTCAAAAAGGTTTTGAAAAACTTAGGTCAATGCAATAATTTCAAGGCACAGAAAGACAGAGTTTCTCAAATACTGTCATCTCATTTAGAATTTCTGGCACAACGAGCACATGGCAGATACAAACACAAGAGTGTGAAAACCACTGCTGTTCCATTCAAATCTTCTGGTGTAACTGGCTCCAAGGCAGAAACAGACTCAAAAGAAAATGAAAAAGACAAACACAAAACAAAATAGTGATGTCCGAGGTAACACTCCCGGAATCACCTGACTCCTACATAACAGGACTGACTCGATACAACAAGACAGACCTTAACCAAAAAGACTGACTCAAAACAAAGAGACAGACTCAAAACAAAACAATAGAACTGGCTCAATACCCAAGTCAGAAAGTACAAAACTAGCATTCGCAAATGCTCAAAGCAGTGCATGCCAAACGCCACATTTGGAGTAAACTAAGTGTTGCCCGCAGGTGGTTCATCCCCCGATCACACATTCATACTATCCCCCAAGTTCACTGATCCAGTGACGATAGACCTTATTGAGCTGGTGCGGTGATGACGTTGTTGTCAAACAAATCTTGTACATCATGGCGCAAACGAAAGCAGCTATCGGTCTCATGACCGGTTTGTTGATGGTACGCACAGTACTTAGTCCGGTCATGCTTTGAAGGGAGAGGATCAGGTAAAGGCCGTTGTTCCAATGGTTTCAGATGTCCTTTCCGGATTAAAAACCTCTAGAGCCTTTGACAAAGGCATATGAGTGGGGTGAAAACCCTCTTGACTCGGGGTGGATATTTGGTTTTCTGTGAGCTACTTCCGGACGCACCGGTGAATGGGGTAGCTGTTTTTGATGTGGTGGTGGTGACCATGCCCACTTCAGAAGATCTTGCAGCTGCATCACCACTGGTGGTCACATTCGAACTGCGGGTAAACGCCCTCCTGGGCTGCTCCTTTTCCTGGTCAATGAGCCCTGCTTTATAGCGTCCTCGATTTGTACCCCAATCTCATGGAGGTCTGCAAAGGTGGAGGGGGAGGACAATCATCTTCTGCATTAGCCTGGGTTGGAGATTGCGCACAATCATCAGTATCTGGTCCTTGTCGACCGGCCTGGTGGTCATCGAAGAAGCTTTGGCCCTCCAACGGGTTACAAAGTCAGAGAAGCCCTCTTTCGGCTCTTGCCTGGTTGTCTCAAGATCACGGGTTGTGATCTCGATCTGGGTATTGTATGAATATTGTGTGACGAAGGCCTCAGACATCTCCTCCCAGCTTCGTTTCACTGAGTCCTCTAATTTGGCGTACCAGATGGCCGCGATACCCGACAGGGTCCTGCTAAAGAGGAGAGCTTCTGTAATCTTGTCAAGCCCATCGGGCGCAGGACATCTGAAAACAAACTCAGGTGGACCATGGGATCTCCTGACCCGTCAAAACGATCGATGTGAGGCATCTTGAACCTGTCTGGCAATGTCACACTGTGTCCGTGTATCCATCTTCAATGTCAGGGATGGTCTTGACTCCCTGGGATTTCTTGAACAGCTTTTCAAGCTTGCTCAACTTCAGTGCTGTGGGATCCGTCTCGAACTCAAAGGGAGAGTCCGGTAGGTTGGTGGGTGTTTTTGATAACTGGGGTAAAATTGGGGGCGAAGCCGGCCCTACCGGAATGTCTGTACCTTCCTGGACATTTGGCGTCTCCCCAGGTGCTGGAGCTCCTACTGGGGGAGGAACTTGTTGTGAAGCAGACGCGCCGCTTTGCTGTTCTAACCTGGCAATTGTCTCTGCCTGTTGGGCTATGACCACAGCCTGTTGCTTGGTGAATTCAGATTGACGGACAGCATCTTGCTGCATGGCTTTCATACTATCCTGGAGTTGGCGCACCATCTCTTCCAACTCGACATATTGTCCTGATCTAACTGAGCAATCATATATCTGTGTCTGCAGTAGGCCCGGAAATCTCAACCCGCCTGCTCAAAGGTCACTGATCTGGTAGCTGTTATACTGGTGGTCTGTGCCTGACTAGCCTTCTCTGGCCCTGATTACCCTTGAATTGAGTCTCTGACCTGACAGAGTCTATCAGCACAAATCCAATGTACCCGGGAGATAGTGGAGCCTTCTGAAGCTATGGTTCCAAGACTACCTAGCAAAAGGGAAAACAGATAGCATCTCAGCTCAACTTTACTGAAACGGATATGAGCATAGCGGAATGACTGTGCTCAATACTGATCACTGTTCCCCAAAATCACTGCCCCAAATCTGAATCTGATACCCGCAGATATAACTGTTTCTTAAAATACTGATACTGGTGCCAGTGCCCTCGGGCTGGATACCCAACTTGCAAACTGACATGTGTGTTCCTGTGGAGATACACTCTAAAAGCACATAGCAAGTAAATGAGAGCCAATACACCCCTATGTTGGGGTAGGGTTTCCCTGTCCTATTTTGTCAGGAGCTAGGGTTTCACTACGCACGCAGCGGTTTTAAACAACCTATATCGGGTAAAGCAACCTGTCCTAGTTTGGAATGGTCACTATGGATTCCGAATATGCACTAGGTCGAATGGTCAAAAGAGGGTGCCCCGGTAAAAACCGGGGTTTGTGTTCCCATACTGGCAGAGCCCGCAACCGGTCAGCCTTATGGACATGCCTTGACAAGACAAGCCTCCGGCAAACCGCTCAGGAATAGCAGATGGCCAACATGGTGTCCTAGGCGCACCAATGCACATGCAATGCAAAGAAACACATAAGTGTAATCAAAACAGGATATCACGAGTTCGAGTCAAGCTCTCTAAACTCCCCAGCAGAGTCGCCAGAAACTGTAGACGCGCCCGTGGGCTTCACTCTACAGTTCGGACTCCCTTTTTGTGTGTTGCGGTTCTAAATCTGAACCCAAGAGTCCAACTCTGGCAAATCGTTTTGAGAAAAACAGATTTTTGAAAAGTAGTGCCAAACATGGACTGCTTTGCCAGATTACAGAGTCGCCACCTAAATATTTTAAAATGGGAAATTTAGGAAACCCTGACTCGGTGCCGAAGGCCACGTGTCCGTCATCACCAAATGTCTCGGCTCGGGAGCTTGGGTACGATCGGGGAAGGTCAGCTATGAGCACCCCCTTTCGCCCGGTCCGAAGACCGGCCTCTACTAACCGTGATATCAGATTTTGAAAACATTACATGTTCTTATTCCAGTTATTAGCCTAGAATTACTATGTTATGCGCACAGCACAAAAAGTATAGACTAGATTGCCTAATTTGGAAATAAACATTGCATATCCGTTTTGCCTCGAAAAACGTGTTAGATTTTGCTACTCGTAAGTAGGCTAAAATACGGATTTCAATGAGTTGTTCCAACTCAGGCAATCCAACCTCCACCCACAGGCTTTCAAACAGTTTATCTTACGTAAGCATTTAGCCGCAGGGCAGGCATACTGTCATGTTAACATTCACACGCATGCGACATGCTAAAGCATAAAACTTACATCGTACTCCGCGCCAAAACAAGAACCCGGTTAGCAAACATGCATGACCTAGTTCATGTTAAGTGGCTAATGCAACACAGGCATAGATGCAATCTAGAGTAGGCTCGACTAACCCTAACCATGGCATGTGAAATGCTACAACTATCACGTATTCAATTTGGAATTGAAAGTACGATGCAGTTTGTATGATGTACCGAGCCCGAATGCATGTCAACAAATGCATGGATGCGCACATGCATTGCATAAGGTATGCTGAAATAGACGTGCCCTAATCTACCATCGTAAGCAGGTAAATAAAAGGGATAGAAAGAAATGGGGATTGGAAGACATACACCCACTCACACACACTTATTACAAATTCGCCCTCACTCGGAGGGATCAAAATAATAATACAAATAATTAACTACGCAAGCTAATTAATTATTACAAATTCACTAAATTAATTAGACAAATAATTAATCTAATTAAAACAGTAAATGCCTCGGGAGGAGGGCCCAAATGCGTCGAGCGCCCGGGATTCGCTCAGAATCGCACTGTCATGCAAGTGTGCCTCTGTTTTCCCTGCTATCCTCCTCTGAAAATTGCCAAAGTCCCAGGAGTACCTCTCAGGGCACTGGGGAGTACCACCGGCTGGGGTACAACACCACCGGCTGAAGGAGGAGGCCACCGGCACAAAATGAAGTTATCGGCTGGAAATTGATTGCCGGTCGGCACTAAAAAGTGCCGGTCGGCACAAAATGCCTGCAAAACCTGCAACTCACAGCAGCAGAGGGCAACAAAATGCATGGCAATGTGATTCAAAGCATGTATGCACCAAACACAATCCTTATCATATTTTTGACTTAAAGGGGGGTGTGCCTCGGTTCTCGGACCACCAATCACGCATTTCCATGCATGATGGCCCAAAGAACCGAGAGTGCAAATTTGATTTCAAATGCATGCAAATCACATAGGCACAAAAGGGTGCCAAACCTCTATCAAACTCACTTCAAGAGACTTGGCATGCATGTCAATGTGATGAAGTCCTAAGCATGTTAACTAGGCATGCAACATGGACTATGCAATGCATTTATGCAAGCATACAAACAAGCATATAAGGCGAGCATGAGAACCAATGAAATGATAGGCTTAGACATGAATTAGGCAACTCAAAAAGGCCTAAAATCAGTAGCCAAAATGCCTACAATTGGGGACTAAACACACACACACATGCACATGTTAAGGTACCAAACCCAAGGCATAGACAAGCAATATTCAAGCACACTTAAAGAGGCCAAACATGGACAACTAACATGCATTAAAGGCTCTGAAATTCATGCAAAAACATGATGCTAAATCATGCAATGAAGCATGCCAAACAAAGCATGCAAATGGTTTAGGCTTAATATAAGTCAATTGGGCATTGAACCACACCTATGCAAGGCAATTATGGCATGCATTAATCAACCCTAAACAGACTTTTAGCATGTCAAATTAGGCCCAAAGGACCACTTAGATGGCATCTAAGAGGCATGAAATCTAAGGCATGCAACAAGGCCTAAACATGGGGCATGCAACACAAGCTTAAGAAGTCACAAAGAAGCATGCAATGTAAACATACAAGCACCTCTAGGGGACTGAAATAGCACATGAAATGGTTCCAAACCATCAAAAACTATGCAAGTAAAGCATGCTACACATCCATGCTCTTAAGGCCAACAAGCCAAATGCAAAGGGGCTATATTAAACATGCTAAGATTGACCAAAATACTTATGGACAGACCTAAAACATGATAATATGAGCACATATCTTCATAAACACAAGCCTAAAACATGCTAGAAATGGAGGCATACAACCTAAGCATGTTAAGGCATAAAGAGGCATTACAAGGCAACTATGCTAAGCATGCACAAGGGGCCTAAACCAACTTGAAATCATGTTATAACATGGCAATATAAGCATGGAAAACAAGTCAAACATGCTCAACACACACTCAAGCATGAAGCTCCATAAGGAAGCAAAATTTGCCCTTTTCAAGGACATCAAGGAGAGGGGGTGGCCCTCTCCTTCTTGAGACTTCAAGGCATGCTCTTCACCACTGAAATCCCTCAAGATTTCAGTGGTGAAGAGATCCTATCACCAAAATCTCGGATCTCTCACAAAATAGCACAAAAAGTGCCTTTTTCAAGGCCTAAGGGTGGTTAAACCTACCCAAACCACTAAACACTCTTAATATACAACAAAGAGGGTTAAAAAACAGAACTTTTTTGCGCCAAACACTAAGCTCAAAAACTGTTTTAAAGCAAGTAAAAATGGAGTGCAAAAATGGGGTAAATAAAGTAAGTTTCTTACCCTTGGAACTTTTCTTCACAAAGGTTGGAGTTGTTGGTTCCTTGAGCTCCAAACTAGTCAAGAACACTAAAAACCAGCCCTTAGAACCTCAGTTGCAAGGAGAAGGTGAGACACTAGGTGTTTGTGTGCAATAGTAAGGCACAAAACACCTAGACACACAAGAGAAGGATAGAGATAGAAGGTGTATGCAACTCAAACCCTAGAAAAACCAGAGCTTCTCTCTCTCTTTTCCCCTCTAACTCTCTAAATTTTGCTAACCCTTGAGCCAAGAGAAGAGCCTTCTCCTTATAGGCAACAAAGACTTACAAACTAAGTCATCCAAGGGCTCATCCCTCCATACACGTGTATGGAGGAGAAACAAGAGCTAAACAGCTGTCTGAAAATATCTCAGAAAGCAGCTGTAAAGTAGCCGGCTGGGCAAAATGGTCATTTTGCCAAAAAGAGTGCCGACCGGCACAAAATAGCGCCGACCGGCACAATATAGTGCCGGTGGAAACTACAGCCAGCCGGTGGCCTCTAGCCACAGCCGGTGGCCTCTAGCCACAGCCGGTGGTGTGTGGAGATGCCTCACAAGGCATTCCCTGCCCCTCCAAGGCAAAGCACAAGTGTTTGGTGCAAAACCAGACACAAAACGATCGAGTTCGGAGGTCCTGAGGCAAGGCGCGCGAGCCGAGAACTCCGGGAACTCCAAACGAACACAAACATGGATGATCACCGAGTGTTCCAACGGTGACGTCCAAGTCTTGAGGACGGTCAAAAATGGGGTGTCTACACTCTCTCTCTAGAAACTCTCTCTAGATTTCACTCTCTCTAAGGATTTTGTGCTTGAAGGCTTGCATACATCCATCTTCAACCTATCAACCCTTAAGAAGACTTGATCACCATTAGGCTTAGGTCCCTTGGAACTTGTTTCGGGCTGCTAAAGCTTGGTTTTAACTCAGAAATCTTGCTGTTTTGCTATTTGGCTTCAAGGGTAAGCACTTGTCCCTCTAAAGCTTTGTTTTGCATGCTTGTTTTACCACCTTTGCAAACTGTTTTTGGCTTGGTTTTGAACTGAAGAAAACTCTGTTTTTCAGTCCTAAAAATGATGGTTTAGGCCTATTTTGTATTAGGGGGTTGCCTTTCCCTTTTGTTCCTTAGCTTGTATAGCTTTTGAGCCATCTTTCAAGGCCTTTCAAAACAAATTTTCGTGGCCTTTTACTGAAATCCAGAGAATTTTCAATGGTAAAAACCCTGTTTTGAGGTCCCAAATAGGAGAGGGTGGTCCCCTCTCCTCTTGTCTTGCTTGCTTGTGTTGATGGCCAACCAAATAAACATGTGTTTTTACTTCTTTATGGCTTTGTTTAGGCTCATTTTTGTAAATTCTTAGACCTTCCATAACTTTGTTTTTGGTTTTTTTGATCGTTGGTTGCATGCTTCATGCACTTGTAGTGTAAATCCTCTTTGCTAGCCTTGCATGCCTAATGAGTTAGCTTGTTATTCTAGCATGTGTTGGCTTAGTCTCAGCCCATTTTTGGTGTTGTTTTGGCATGCTCTAACTCTGTTTTGAGTGGTCTTCATCACTCAAGCTTTGCTTTGTATACTTGTAGTGCAATTGTGCTAAATTGCCTAACATGTGCTATTGTTTTGGCCTCTAAATCTATCCATTCTTAGCTTATTTCAAGCATGTTTTGGAACTCCATTTGGGCTGTTTTAGGACTGTTTTGGGCTTCCTTGGTCATATGACTCATGTTTTGTATAGCTATAGTGCAAATGCCTTGACTAGTCTTGAGTTTTGAGGTCACTACCATGCTATACTTGTGATGTTTGCATGCCTTGGCATCATTTGGCATGGTACTTCAGAGCTTATATCTTTGCCATATTCTCATGTTTATCACTCTTTAATTGTGTTTAAGAGTTGTGCCTTTATGCCTCGTTTGTGAGCCATTGTATAAGCATCATTTTCTTGCCTTTCAAGCCATCATCTCAGCACATTTTGGCCTCTGTTTTGGCATGGTTTAGGTCTGTCCATAGTTGGTTTAGTCATTTAGGCTTAGTATTGCATGCCTCTTGTGAAATGCTCTTTACTAGCTTTGATGTTTTTGGCCTTCAACATGTTATGCCTGCATTGTTTGCATGCTTTAAGGTCTTTAGCATCCTTTTTCAATGCTGAAATGTATGCCATTGCATGCCATCTTTCATTTGTTATATCGCTTTGAAATAGGTCTTAGGCCCTTTGTTGGTTTGAGTGTGAAATTGAGGCGTTCATGCCTAATGGTTTTAGCCTTCTTTTGAAGGTTTCTACTAACTAACGGCATGATGCTTCTTTCACGCTCAAGAAGCTTATGGCTTGGTCCGTCTTTCCAATTAGAGGACTTCTCACTTTTGGGACTTAACCAATTAAAGGATGGATTGGTAATCTAAAATGAGTAAACAAAATTGAATTGAAGTAAAACATGCCAAGATAACTTGTTTGTGTTGCATTGCATGTGTTTGGATCGGACATTAATCTAAACACGAGAAATGAGAGACGTTTCGTACTCAAAGTGATGAAACGTGCCTCATTTCTTAGTCGCCGTCCCCCTTGATTGTGCATGATAGGGTGGAGGCCGCTCGAGTCTTGTGTGTTACTTGTGCATTCATTGAATTGTGCAAGCTCGACTCTTTGGCCATCATACATTGAGATGAGTGATTGATGGTTTGAGAGCCGAGCACTATACTCCTTTTAGCTTGAGATATGATAAGGAGTGTGGTTGCACACACATTCCCTTGAAAATACACTGCCATGCCTCTGTTTGTGCTCTGTTGCAGCAAAAGGAGAAATTACAAGAAGAAGTGGCCGACCGGCCACAAAATGCTGCCGATTGACTATTAGAAGTGGCCGATGGCCATAAGCTCTGGCCGATGGTCATCCCTCTTGGCTGACCATCCCTCAGCATGTCACTAAGGTGGGTCAGAAGCATCTTGGAAGTTGGCACAATTTTCAGAAGTCCAAAAGAATGAAAACAGAGGCATCATGAGGCACAGTAGTGGATTTCTGAGCAAAGCCGACCGAGCATGCATATCCCCTTCGTTTCCCGAGGCTGTTTGTTTAAATTGCTTAGCTAAACTAGTTCATTAGCTTAGTTATTTTGTAATTAATTAGTTAAGTGTTTAATTAATTAATTTGGTTCGTATTTAATTAGCTTAGATTAGCTAGTTGTTTAAATTCATTTGTGTCGTGTAATAATTAGTCTAATTAGATTATTAGATTAGTTAAGCAGCATAGCTTAGCTTAGCGTAGCTAGCTTGTATTATTATTCGGACCCTCCGTCGAGAGGGCGAATTTTGTAATAAGTATGCGTGTGTGTGTGAATGTCTTCCAACCCCACGTCTTTCTCCCTTTTACTTACCCGCTTTCGATGGTTAGTTTGGGGCATGTTTCAGTTAGCATACTTATGCTTCGCATGTTTGCATTCATTCACCTGTCTTGCATGCACCGGGCTCGACGCATCATACAAACTGCATTGTATTTCAGTACACTTTCTTGAATACGTGTTTCAAAGCATGTGATCAAGTGTTGCATTCACATGACATTCTAGATAGCTGAGCCTATTTTAGCTGCATTTTTGCATGTGTTGCATTAGGCATTGTTGACATAGCTAGGATTATGCATTGATTACTAACTCGCTTTTGTTTTGGCTCGGAGTACTAGGTAAGTATTTTTGCTTTAGCATCCTTGCATGCGTATAAGTATTGCCATGATAGCATGCTTGCCATGAGGCTATTTGCTTATATGCTTAACTGCTTGAGTGCCTATGGGTGAAGGTTTGATTGCCTGAATTGGAACAACTCGATGATTGCGAGTTTTAAGCCCACTTGAAGTGGCAAAATCATATTTTTCTAAGCCCACTTGAGGGTGGAAAATCCGCGTCTTAGCCTACTTGCGAGTAGCACTTTCAAACCACTTTCAAAAACAAACACGAGTTGTTTTGTTCCAATCCACATGATTGAGTCTATACTTGTATGCTGTGCGCATCACATAGTAAGCTAACTAATAAACCAGAACAAGAACACATGTGTTTTCAAAAATAACATATCATGTTAAGTAGAGGCCGATCCTTTGATCGGGCGAGCGGGGGTGCTCATTTCAGGACCTTCCCCTCTCGTACCCAAGTTCCCGAGCCGAGGCAACTTTGGTGATGACGGACACGTGGCCTTAGGCATGAGTCTGGGTTTCCTAAATTTCCCAAAATAAAATATTTAGGTGACGACTGTGAAATCTGGCAAAGCAGTCCATGTTTGGCACTTCTCGATTAAAATCAGTTTTCCAAAACGATTTGCCAGATTTGGACTCTTTGGTGATTTATCAGTCTTATATTGCACTTTGTGAGACTAGATTTAGAACCGTGACAGGAGTCCGAATTGTAGTAGCTAAGAACTACAATTCGCGCCCTCACGCGCAGAGCGGAGTTCGGGTGGTCTACAGCTATGTGTGTTGAATGGAAGGGCTAGATGTTTGAGATCTTTGTACACATTCAGCTTTGGAAAGAACAAGTTTGTTCTTCTCTTCTCATTACAAAATCTTGTACTCTTTGTGTTTGAGGCTGGGAAGGTATAATAAATGGTAATGAATGTTTCATTTCATTTATTTATGAAATTGTTCTAAATGGATGTTTTTGGGATAATCTAGCTAAGGAAATTAAAATGTTTCCACCGCCTAATCAATTATACCTCAAAATATATAGGGGTGTTACATGTTTGTATGACTACTGGTCGTTGTAGACACCCCATTTTTGACCGTCCTCAAGACTTGGACGTCACCGTTGGAACGCTCGGTGATTATCCATGTTTGTGTTCGTTTTGAGTTCCCGGAGGTCCCGGCTGCGCGTCGTGCCTCAGGACCTCTCAACCGGCTTGTTCTGTGCTTGGTTTTACACCAAGACTTGTGTGTTTTGCATTTGAGGGTAGGGGGAGGCTTTTTAGCCATCCCTGAAGCCCTCCGGCTGCCCCAACACCACACCGACACTCCCTTTTGGCTATCGGCACTGTTTTCTCAAACACTTTGGCCGGTCGGCACTGTATGTTGCCGACCGGCACTTTTTTGTGCCGGTGACTATTTTGGCCGGCCGGCATGCACCCTTTGAACCCCTGGGACATGGTGCATGCCAGCTGTGCCAGCTGGAATGCACCATCACACTCCCCCGTGCACAGGTGTGACCATTTTGCACCCTTTGCACCCTTGAACCCCCTAAGCTTCTAGAAGCTTGACCGTTTGGCCAAAGCTTCTTGGAGAAGCTTGGCCAGCTGTCTTGGCTTCTCCAAGAAGCCAAGACCCCTTTGCACCTCTTGCCCCTTTTCCTTTGCTTAGCCATTAAGTCTTGTGGCTTAGTCTTGGCCTATATAAGCACCACTCCTCTCCCTTTGTTAGAGGTTAGCCATTTTCAACACAAAACCAGAGCTCCTATATCTATACATCTGTGTTGTACTCTCTCTCTCTATATCTCACTCTCTCTCATCCTTGTGTGTGTGTTTTGAGCCTAAATAGTGTGTTTTTTACCTCACTTTTGCACCAATACACACACCATTACACCTTATTTCGAGATTGAGGGACTTGGAGGGTTGTTTGTTGAGTTTTTGGACTGGTTTTGCTCACTAGAGGAGGGCTGCACCATTTGTTCTTCAAGTGTTCTTCAAAGGTGAGCTAGTTACTTTAGTTTCCCCATTTTTGCAACTAGTTTTTACCCATCTTGCTTTGTGTTTTAGTCTTTGTGTATAACTGAAAAAAAGCTTGTTTTTCTTGCTTAAGAACATTCATTAAGGTCACTTTATGGTTTGAGTGAAAACTCACCCTCTTGGGCCTTGTTTGGCCTTTTTGGTGCTTCCATTTTTAGGCCTTGTTTGCTTGTGTGTTTGTTTCTTTTCACCACTGAAAATCAGTGGATTTTCAGTGGTAAGGAGGTTGGTTTGAAGTCTTGTATAGGGGAGGGACACCCCTCTCCCCTTTGTCCCTCTCTTGCCTTTGTTTTGGCTTAATATAGTAGCATGCATGTCCAGTTTTATATGGCCTTATTTCAGACCTTTTTAGGTGTCTTTTGATCATAATATATCCCTATTGTTGGTCGGATTGGTGCTCCATTGTGTGCATGTTGCACTTGTTTTGTATGCCTCTCTATGCTTAGAAGTATGCCATGCATTTAGGCCATGATCTTTGCATGATTTGACTTAACTTCATGAAGTTACTAGCCTTGTTTTGCCTTGCATAAGGTCTGTTAGCCACTGTTTTGGTCATATTTGGCATGCTTGATGTGGTTGCTTTGCATTCTGGCTTGTAGGCCTTGAGTATTTTGGCTTCTAGTATGCTTAGCCTACCTTAGCCTTATGATTTGGCATCATTTAGGGTCATATTTTAGTCCATAAATCATGTTTGTATGTTTGCATATGTGGCTTATTTCATGCTTTTAGGGTGTGCCCTTTTATGCCTAGGAATAGGCCTTATGCAAGCTTGTATGTTTAGAGCATTTCGGGGCTGTCATATCAAGGGGATTTGGGTGTGTTTTTGCATGCTAGAACTCTGTTTTTATGTGCCTAATATATGCCATGAATGGTCATGATAATAGTAGCAAGGAGTGTTCCCTTTGTGCCTTAACCTTAGGCCCTTTGACTTGCATGTTTGCATAGGTGATTGGTCACCATTTTGGACATGTTTTGCCACTGTTTTGGGTTGGTTTGAGGGTTGCCCCATTGTGGTCTAGTCCACCATCACATGCTTGCCTCATGTCTATTGCTTAATTGATTCATTAAGTGTTTTAGTATGTTGGTCTTATTGCTTGGTTGGTCCATGTTTGCATGACATTTGCATCTTGTATACTCTAGCATTTTGCATGCTTAACATGGTAGTTGTATGACATTTGGTGTGCTTGCATCATAATGCCCATGTTGCATCATTTGGGCTATGTTGCATACATGCATTTCATGGCTTGGTTTGGGGTTGTCAAACCAAGCATAAGGGTTGAGGGAAGTTCACACTACAAGTGGTGCAACTTGTTTCAACTCTTGGTCCCCAAGGCCCTTGACCAACACATGATAAGGTCTTGGTTTCATTTGTATGTTTGCATGCATTTTTACATTAAAATGCAATCTTGGTTCCTTAGGCTATCATTCACCAAGATGCATAGTTGATAGCCCAAGAACCAAGGGTCATGCTTCCTTGAGTCCCATGCATGATAGGGAGCATTGACCATGCTTACATTTGCTCTAAAATCCATATCATGCACTGTCTGCCTGCTGTTGCTGTCAAACTGTCCTCTGCAGGAATTTTGTGCCGACCGGCAGTATAGAGTGCCGACCGGCACTTTATGGGTAGCCGATAACCTCTCAAGCAGCCGGTGGTCATTTTACATGGCGGGTGGACATTCCATCCGGCCGGTGGTGTATAGCAGCATTCAAGGAAGGTGTTCTGGGACTTTGGCAATTTTTGGAGGGACAGGGCAGTAAGAACAGAGGCAGCAGTGTAATGATGCGGGTTTCCGGGCGAGTCGGATTCGAGCATGCATCGGCATCCGGAGGCATGCATATATAATTAATTTATTTGTGTATTTGGATGTACTATTTGGGACTGTATATTCTTTTGGTCCCTCCGAGTGAGGGGCAAATTTGTAATAAGTGTGGGTGAGTGATTTGTATGTCTTCCAACCCCCACTTCTTTCTTCCCTTTTATTTACCTGCTTATGATGGTAGATTAGGGCACGTCTATTTTAGCATACCTTATGCAATGCATGCGTGCATCCATCCATTTGTCTAAACATGCACCGGGCTCGGTACATCATACAAACTACATCGTACTTTCAATTCCAAATTGAATACGTGATAGTTGTAGCATTTCACGTGCCATTTTAGGGTTAGCCGAGCCTACTCTAAATTGCATCCTTGCCTGTGTTGCATTAGCCACTTAACATGACCTAGGGACATGCATGTTTGCTAACTAGTTTCTTGTTTTGGCACGGAGTACGATGTAAGTATTTTACGCTTTAGCATACCACATGCATGTGAATGTTGCCATGACAGTATGCTTACCATGCGGCTAAGTGCTTGTGTGAGATAAACTGTTTGAATGCCTGTGGGTGGAGGTTGGGTTGCTTGAGTTGGAAAACTCATTGAAATCCGTATTTTAGTCTACTTGCGAGTAGCAAAACCCGAAACGCTTTCAAAACAAACGGATATGCAATGATTATTTCCGAATTAGGCAATCTACTCTATACTTGTTTGTTGCGCACATAACATAGTAATTCTAGGCTAATAATTGGAATAAGAGCATGTAATGTTTTCAAAATCGGATATCACGGTTAGTAGAGGCCGGTCTTCGAACCGGGCGAAAGGGGGTGCTCATAGCTGACCTTCCCCGATCGTACCCAAGCTCCCGAGCCAAGACTACTTTGGTTATGACGGACACGTGGCCTTCGGCACCGAGTCAGGGTTTCCTAAATTCCCCCATTTAAAAAATATTTAGGTGGCGACTCTGTAATCTGGCAAAGCAGTCCATGTTTGGCACTACTTTTCAAAAAATCTATTTTTTTTCAAAACGATTTGCCAGAGTTGGACTCCTTGGTTCAAGATTTAGAACCGCAACACAAAAGGGAGTCCGAACTGTAGCGAGGTCCCCCGCGGGCTTGTTACAGTTTCTGGCGACTCTGCTGGGGATGTTTAGAGAGCTTGACTCAAACTCGTGATATCCTGTTTTGACTACGTTTATGTGTTTCTTTGCATTGCATGTGCATTGGTGCGCCTAGGACACCGTGTTGGCCATCTGCTATTCCTGAGCGGTTTGCCGGAGGCTTGTCTTGTCACGGCATGACCATAAGGCTGACCGGTTGCGGGCTCTGCCAGTATGGGAACACAAACCCCGGTTTTACCGGGGCACCCTTTTTGACCATTCGACCTAGTGCATATTCGGAATCCGTAGTGACCATTCCAAACTAGGACAGGTTGCTTACCCGATATAGGTTGTTTGAAACCGCTGCGTGCGTAGTGAAACCCTAGCTCCTGACAAAATAGGACAGGGAAACCCTACCCCAACATAGGGGTGTTTTGGCTCTTTACTTGCTATGTGCTTTCAGAATGTATCTCTACAGGGAATGCGCATATCAGTTTGCGAGTTTTATCCGGCCTGAGGGCACCAGTAACAGTATTTTGGGGAATCAGTTATCTGTGGATACAAGATTCAGACTTGGGGGCAATGATTCAGAAACAGTGATCAGTATTTGAGGAACAGTGTATCGAGTTCAGCGTGTTATCCAACCATGTGTTGTTTATTTTATGCCGTTATGCTGTCTGATTTTCTGTTATTTATACGCTTTATTTATCTTTTTACTAGGTAGTTGAGCACGATTGCTTCTGACCCAGTAGATACTCCCCAAGCACTCTGGACTAGAGGTCGTCGACTCCATCGATCTGAGGATCTGATAGACGGACAACAAGTGTACTGTTCACTACCCCCGGTTACTAGGCGGAGGTCAGTAAGACAGAGGACATCAGCACAACAGTCAGTTCAGAGGGCCTTATCTACCCCACCTGTGTTCAGTAGGGATCAGGGTTCCGTGTCACCAACAGAGAGAGAATATATACCGGTAATTCAACCAGAGCAGAATAGCATGGCTAGTTTAGAAGATATGGTGCGCCACCTCCAAGAAAGCATGAAAATGATGCAGCAAGATGCTGTCCGACAGGCAGAATTTGCCAGGCAACAGGCCACACTGGTGAAGGAACAGGCAGAGACAATTGCCAGGCTAGAGCAGCAAACCGGAGCCTCTACTTCGCAACAAGTTCCTCCTACCAGGAGCCCCGAATCTCGGAAGAGACGACCAATGCTCAGAATGATACAGAACTTCCTACAGGACCACCCCCACCTCCGATCCTACCTCAAATCCAACCTCAGTTGTCAAAAACACCCACCAACCTACCGGACTCTCCCTTTGAGTTTGAGATTGATCCCACCGCACTAAAGTTGAGCAAGCTTGAAAAGCTGTTCAAGAGATCACAAGGGGTTAAGACTATCCCCGACATTGAAGATGGATACACCAACGCAGCTGTGACGCTGCCCGACAGATTCAAAATGCCTCATATTGACCGATTTGACGGGTCCGGGGACCCCATGGTGCACTTACGACTGTTTTCAGATGTCTGAGGCCAATGGGCCTCAGTAGGCTTCAGAAGTTGTCTTTATTTGGCCGGACCCTGTCGGGTGTGGCGGCCATATGGTATGCCAAGCTGGAAGATGACGTTAAGAGGAATTGGGACGAAATGGCTGAGGCCTTCATTGCGCAGTACTCATACAATACACAGATTGAGATTACGACCCGTGATCTCGAGACAACTAGGCAAGAGCCTAAGGAGAGTTTTTCAGAGTTTGTAACTAGATGGAGGGCCAAGGCTTCGATGATGACCTTGAGGCCTACGGACAAAGACCAGATTCGGATGATTGTGCGCAATCTTCAACCGAAATTGATGCAAAAGATAGTACTCCCCTTTCCTACTTTTTCTGACCTGCATGAGATGGGGTACAGATTGAGGATGCCTTGAAGCAAGGCTTGATTGATAACGACCGAGAGCAACCCCGACGAACTTTCAATCGTGGTAGCAATGCAGGCCGAGTGGCACTACTACTACGAGAGCCACTGAAGTAAGCATGGTCACCGCCAACCCCCCTCCAAGAAATACGGCTGCTGCGCCATTCTCCGGCGCGTCCGGAAGCAACCCGCAAACAACCAAATACCCACCCAGAAACACCAGAACCTTCGCCCCACTATATATGCCCCTGTCCAAAGCTCTGGGGGTTTTGATCAAAAAAGGGCACCTGAAGCCCCTGGAGTCGCGGCCCTTACCAAAAAAACTCCCTCCTACCCATAACCCGGCCAAATATTGTGCATTTCACCAACAGCACGGTCACGACACCGATCTATGCTTCCGGTTGCGTCATGAGATCCAAGATCTCATCGATAATGGGGTGATTTTACCTCCCGAAAAACCCAATGTTACTACAAATCCCCTCCCCGCACATAACCAAGCTCCACCACCCAAAAGACTCAATTTCATCCATACTGGGACCGTGTCCTACGACCCTAGTATCTATATCACACCTACCCCTGCCTAAACCAGAGGTGTTCCTTCCCGATTGCACCGACTTGTGCATGATGGACATCTCCATGACCCAATCTAAGCCAGCGACGGTGACCGCAAGAACAGGGGAAGGGAGATTCAAAGGAGAAACAGGTCGTTGAGTCAGAGTCTGCGGAATCTGGGAGTTACGTTGGGAAGACATATAGTCCGAGTGACTACATTTCATCAAAAGGCCAAGATGGGCCCGGAGTGGAATTGCCAACAGGGGGAGAGTTGTGTGTGATCCAAGGAGATAGTCTGGGGCAGGGAACAGATGATGTAACAGCTATAAGTAGGGGAGGACCTGGCCGATCTCCAATTTTACAGTGACCAATACCCAGAGGACGCGGCAGTTGCGTGGTTCGATTATGAGGATTCAGCGGAAGTTACCGGGTGGTTGGACGATCAGCCCGATGTGGTAGGAGAATTTCAGGCAGAGCAGAGTTCGGCAGGAATGAGAATATCAGCGACGGCCGGAAGGGTCGAAGAGCAGAACACATCGCCGGGGGGCGCCGGTGTCCAGAATTTCGCCCGAGATTGGAACATTTTGAGTACGGAGATGATTGAACAGTCAGTCATGTCAGAACAAGCAAGTTTTGAAGATTCCGAGAGAATCAGGAAAGCAAAGGCCCATGTGGGAGTTGAAACTGCTGTGTGCACAGGAAACGAGAATACTACAGGCAGTGGATGAAAGGTGCTGCGAGCGCAAAAACAGTCATACCAGAGCCGGACAGATGTCTGTCAGCCGCTGATGGAATGTGGTGGGAAGATGAGGACTTATGTCTTGCCCACACGGATGAAGATTGGGGGAATAACCAACCTGATAACACTTGGTACCTTGGAGAGGTCGACCACATGACGAGGAGTGGGCGGTATTTCAAACCCCCACACTTGATCAACCAGAGGCCTCGGGGAAGGATAGAGAAGCCGAGAAGCAAAAGGAGAAGCAGCTTGAGGAAGAAGCCGTACTCAAACAGCTGAAAAAGATACAAGCGGACATCTCTATTTGGGGACTGCTCATGGCATCACGGGTGCATAGAGAGGCTGTTTTATCAGCCATGGACAAAGCAAGCTTTCAATAGAAACCACGCCAGAGCAGCTGGTGGGATTGGTCTTTCCGGGAGGAGGTTCCCCGACATTGACCTTTTCAGACAAAGAACTTCCGCCCGAGGGCATAAATCACAATAAACCCCTCTACATCTCCGTGGAGTGTAGAAATAAGTGGATACCGGTGGTACTTGTTGATACCGGGTCAGCCATTAATGTCTGCCCAGCAAGGACAGCATATGCGATTGGCTTGAAAACTGTGGATTTTGTACCAACAGCCCAGGTCATCCGGGCATATGACAATACAAGTAGAGAAGTGATGGGAACAGTTAAAGTTCAGACAAAGGTTGGGCCGGGGCAGCACGAGATAGATTTTCATGTCTTAGAGGTCCCTGCAACCTTCAATTTGCTTTTAGGGCGGCCGTGGCTGCATCAGGTGAAGGCAGTATCGTCTACTTTGCATCAAATGGTGAAATACCCCTACGGGAAGGGAGTAGCCATTGTCTTTGGGAATTCATCAATCCACCCACCACCAGAGGTATCCACGCCTGTTCTAGAAATCGAGCATGGCATGGAGGATGTATTCATATCAGGTTTTACCTTGGCCGAGGCTCAGGTTGTACAGAGTATCATGGCTACTAACGAAGGGATATATGTCAGTGCTCAAGCAGTGTACCTCATGAACAACTCCAATACATCCCCGGGATGGGATTAGGAAGAGCGGCCGTAAGGGCATTGCAGCATTGGCCGAAGTGCCGCACAACCCCCATACCTTTGGCCTGGGTTATACGCCCACCAAGGAAGATTGGGTAAGAAAAGGAAAAGAGATGGCTGCAAGGGCCAAAGCAAAACAGATGGGAAACCCTTTGAATTGATGCATCGGCCCATCCGAGGTACCCTGAACGGACGCTTCGTCCGGGAGGGGGAGGATTTTCCATTCTGTGGCTTTCCGGAGCCATGGCTGAACGCAGAAAGAAGCGCTTGCCGGGGTTTGAAATTTTCTTTGACCTGCAGTTGCTTGGGGATGATGTTGCTGAAGAGCAGACAGACCCAACAGTTGAGTGAGCATAGCAAAGAGTTAGAGTCTGCGGACACAGAGTTTGAAATGGGGGTAGCGCTGGCATGTCTACTTTCAGATCCTTTGATCGACCAGTTGTGCTTGGGGGATAACTCCTCGGTGTCCATGATCGGAGATGAAACGGCCGCGGCCCCCAGCAGCTATTTTGGATGCATCCATCGCACCCTCCCTCACCTGGCAGTACGAGGAGGGATTTTTATCTAGCAGCACCGGGTCAGGTAGTGAGCCGGAATCTGATTCCACCGAGTCTTGTGAGTCGGAATCAGGTTCCAGCTCGTCTGAGTCTGAGTTCGGTATTCC
>JAPPVO010001642.1:0-36143 GCA_030407325.1 Camellia japonica | reverse complement strand
GCATGTACAAATCCATGTTTTCATCTTTTTTAAAGTATTGAGCTCATTAGAGCATCATATGGAGCCTTGAATTGGTTTGAATGCATGCATGTCATGTTGGATGTGGTTCATGCATGATTCTTGAAAATTGATTTGGAAATGAGCTTGATTAACTTCCCTTGGACTTTGATTTTACAAATTGAACTTGGAATCAAGTAACATTATGTGTTTTATAGAGTTTTCCAGAAAATGGGCCCAAGAGGATCGATTTTGGTGTTTGAAAACTTGGTTTTGAGCTTGGAGGTCGAATCTGGGTTTTCCAGATTTCTGCCTTCCGCTCGAGCGGAGGAAGTGCCGCTCGAGCGGGGAAATCAAGCTCCCAGTATTTTGCACTGTACATCAGTCCGCTCGAGCGGAAGAAGTTGCGCTCGAGCGGAGGACTGGGTGACACGCTCGAGCGGGCGTCGAGCGGAGATTTCACCTATCCAGTACTTTTTGGTCCGCTCGAGCGGCTAAGTGGACGCTCGAGCGGGTACCTTTGTTGCTTGTCCGCTCGAGCGGGGAAACCTGCGCTCGAGCGGGACCCTGTTTCACTGAAATTTCTGAAAATGTTTTCTAAGTGTATTTTTGCATCCTCATCCCATTCTAGGCATTCTTAGGCCTAGTTTAAGACATCTTAATGAGGATTTAGACGTAGAACCACACCGAGGAAATTTAGGGATTTAATTATCATCATTCCGACTGTGAAACTTAGTGTGTGTTCTATTTGTTCACTGTTTAGGGTTGGCTCTCGGGGACGCGCTCTAGCTGCTATTAGCCCAATCTCTGTGAGTAACAACTGTGTAAAGATATGTTCAAATGATGAATTTCCGAACACTGAACTGAACTGTTTACTGAAATGTAATTATTTATTGTATGAATGTATGTCCTTTATTTTCCGAATTGTATTGTGACATCCTTAGCATTACTGTTACTGACTGTCTACTGTTACAGAGATCTCTGTCGGTTTCCTCGTGGAACCACTACTGTTTACTGAATGATTGGCCATCATTACTGTTCGGTCTTTATGACCTACTGTTACTGCTATGCTAATGGATGTACCACATATGACTGAATAACTGTTCTGACTGAAAGACTGAAATACTGTTTAAATGAACTGTTTTCATTACCGGAAGGACATTTCATTCTTAACCTCTTTATGCATTACGTTATTCACTGGGCTTTAGCTCACTGTTTATATATATATATATGTAGGTTCTCAGCAGCCAGACCGGAGCTAGGAGCGTGGGTTGGTCCCCAGTTTTGTCAAGCCAGCCTATGTGCCTCACCGCGAGGTTCCGAGTCGCCATGTTATGGCTTGGGGTGTTTTTGTGTCCCCCGTCGGTCTCCTTACAATTTTGTACTCCTGTATAGACTGTCTACTGTTTTACTGTACTGTTATCGAGGGATTAGGTCCCCGTACTGGATGTTTGTATATGATGGTATAGACTGTATATAGATTGTACTGTTCTGAACTGTATGAATGCATGAAAAATGTTTTTGGCATACAGATTTTCACAGCTCAATGGACACTAGTTATTTACTGTATTGGCTTCCGCCAGGCCCTGAACTCTGTTATACTGTATTACTGTTAAGCAGGCCTTCGGTAATCTCGGATTACTGGCCGGTTACGGTGCTAAACCCATAGGGCCGGGTTTGGGTCGTGACAGAATGGTATCCTGTTTGGCTAGGGTAAGGTGCACATCGGCTGGAATGTTATAGTCTTTTCGGAATTCGGCCAAACCCCCAGGTGTTTCTACCAAAAATCTATATTTACCCATTTGTTCTATAAATTAAGAATAAGTTATTTCAGTTGAATAACTGTGCTCAGTAGTTCGGTTGAGCGCGCAGAAGAGTGCCTGGACAACCTAAGTCTGCAAAGTGGAAAAGAAAGGGGTTAAGCACAGATCATTGGACCGTGCTACAAATAAAAGCAAGATAAAAGAAGTCTTACTTCGGCTACACAGGATGTTACAGGTTCTACCTCGGGTTCAACAAAATGCTTACTAGCTCGGATTGAGCAAGGGGTTCGATAGCTCGGTTTGTCTGTGGGGTTTTGTTATCTCGGTTTGGACTACGGGTTTTTTACTTTGGTTAAGCCTCTAGGGGCAGCTTTCTGAGTTCGGTTTAGAAACTAAAGAAGCTGGCTTAGCCCCAAAGACTTAGCTCGGTTGAAGGCCAAGGTTTCTAGTATGCTAAGTTCAAACTTAGACCGGTGCGTTTATCTCGGCTAAGGTCAATCAGAGGGTGACTTACTGAAACTACTGTTATATTCGCCAAGTTCTAGTTCGGTCATGATCTGGCTAGATTCACATTTAAAACGCAAACAGTATCCTAGTTCGGTTGCTTCATGATTGTGGATCAAAATCAGTTCTACAGGATAGTATGTGTGTTCGAGTGTTCTATGGCTACGTTTTTTCGGGAAAAACACAAATGGAAGCAAAAAGGTGTTTTTCAAAAACAAACGCAAAAAACTATGGATTGAAGAGCAAAAAAGTACAAAAACAGAGCAAGAAAGGTAGATTTGCTTACCAGATTGAAGCAGAAGACCTGGAAATGGAAGCAACAGCAGTAAATGAGGAACACAAAGCACGCTTCACAGTTGCAAAAGTTAGAGAGCAATGGAGCTTGAGAGAGAGAGTAAGAGAGATGAGAAACGTAGTGATGAATCCAAAGATGAAGCAATTGTTTTGTAAAAAGGACAAAAATAAGAGGGCGGGAACTGTTCAAAAATTGCGAAACACGAAGACGGCGCGACAGCTAGGGTTGGCCAAACAGAGTGTGCCACGTGTCATGGGAAGGAGAAGCGGTTCCATTTCTGGAACTGAAGAGACGTTTTTGCCGGATAAATGGTAGCTCGGTTTATATCTGGCTTGGCTGGAATGGCTCAAGTGCTTTTAGCTCGGCTGGAAAGGCTAAATAATTTTTTAGCTCGGCTGGAGAGGTTAAAACTTTAGCCCGGTTTATAGACGGGTAATCCCTATCATGTTACGCAGATGGAATTAAGGGGCAATTGAGAGGGTAATTTATATATAAATTGGGCCGATCTAGGATAGTGGGCCGTTCTATGGGCCGTGTTAAGGAGGCTTAGAAGATGGGCCATGGACGAGTGGTAGTCCGGTCCGAAGTAAGAGGTTGACCGCTGGAGTAAGTGGGCTTAGTTCGGTCTCCATTGTTTGGGTTAGCTCGGTCACGCTGTTTGGTACCGAGGTATGTTGTGCCTGCTCTAGGACCTGATTATAGGTTAGCTCGGCTTAATTCTTCTATGGATAGTTCGGCCTTTGCATATGAAACCGAGGTAGGAGAAAGAAAAGGAAGAGCCGAGGTAACCGTTAGAACGGTTACACTAGTTAGTCCAACATGGCAATGTTATTTCGGTCCTGTGGTAGTTCGGCCATGGGAAAACCATCTCACTTGGTTTAAGCAGTGAGGGGAGTGTTGGAGGATAAGCATTGTCCTTCAGGAGTATGAATCCTAGGAGGACTCTACATGGAGGAGTAAAAGTCCTACTAGGATTGTGCCACTCGAAACCTATAAAAGCTCACAAGCATCACCTATGGAGAGGTAACACAACTTTATTACACAGAGCTTTGGTCTATTTGTCAAACTTACTGACTTAGGCATCGGAGAGATTTCCGACACACACCCGCCGGCCAGCTCACGTTCGTATTTTCAGGTGATAAAGTGACGTCGTACGGAGGAGCACAGACTTGATCAACAGGATTATACGAGAAGGTTTATTTCTTTCCCGTACAGTGATTATTAAAGAATTTATCATCTTCTTCTATTTTAGCTTTTCTCTTGGTATAATTTGATGCCTACTCAATCTCTCACCCCATTATGAATGCTATTTTACTATTTTCGACAATGACAATGTGTAAATTGGCTGAAAAATTTGTGAGTAGTGAATGGATGTATGTAATTAAGCATTCAACTTTTAAAATTTTTTTATTTATTTGTTTTGATTTTCCATTCAATTTGTTTTTTTTTTTTAATATGATTTGTATGAATTCTAATATGAGAGCAGTGGATGGAGGTATGTAATTAAGCGTTTAATTTTTAAACTTTTTTTTTATTTGTTTGTTTTTAATTTTATTAGTTTTTTTAAGGGTTGTATGAATTGTAATATAAGAGTAGTGAAGGGAGATATGTAATTAAGTGTTCAACTTTTAAAATTTTTTGATTTATTTTTTTAATTTTGCATTCATTTTTTCAAAAGTCCTATGAATTCTAATATGAGAGCAATGAATGGAGGTAGGAAATTAAGCGTTTGACTTTTAAATTTTTTAAATTTATTTGTTTTGATTTGCTATTCAATTTTATTTATTTATTTTTTACATATTCTTAAGAGTGTTTTTCTTATTTTTTTTAAAATTAAAAAAATACTGTATTTTCCAACTCCCGCCCACTCTTTGTTTTTGGGCTTTTTGAATTTTAAAAAACCCTAACTATCATGGTTGCCCATCCTTATTTTTTTAATCACACATCCGCCTCTCTTTACTCCTCCATGCTTTGCCTTTGAGTCCCCTTTCTTCAATGATTGCTTTTGTCTCATGCAAGATCCAACAGTAAGCAACAGTAATGTGTGAACTATAACGATTGCTTTTGTTCGAATTGTCATCTACTTTTACTACTGCTTTAGCTAATTTATTCTACTTTTTATATACATTTTCATTATATGCATCTAAAAGGGTACCCAAAAAATGATTTTTTTTGTATAAAACATCAAGTTTTTATTGTGGGTGTTGAATATTTAATAACTTGTACTTGTACCAATCTTTAAATGAAGATTACATTTGGATTAGAGGGTCAGGGGAAAAAATGTGATCTCTTATTTAGGTGAAAAAAGAAAGTAAATTATTGTGTTTTGTAACTATCCTGTTTGGATGGATGAGAAAGAAAAGCATGTGAAAAAAGATATTAGTGGTTTTTTTTTTTTTAGGGATATTCTTTATATTATAAATATCTTACAATCAATCAAGTTATTTCTCATCTTTTGCTTGAAAAAAAGTACGATGTAATGACTAACTTTTAAAATGTTGTACTTGTAGGTTTTGTTAATTCTAGGGTAAATTATACTTTGCACCAAATCTCATTTTGGCCCTTATACATGAAATCATGATAGTCAACTCCTGCACTTTTGGTCAAATCTCACTTTGGTCCCTACACTTGAAATCGTGGCAGTCAACTCCCTGCACTTTTACTTAAATCCCATTTTGGTCCCTACACTTGTCAATGTCCCTCTTATTTCATTTTTAAATTTTTAACAAAATCCAATCATGTAACAAAAATGTGACTATAAAATGAGGGTAAGAGAAGAAAATCATTCATGTTTCCCATCAATACACTTCGTCCTACATGATAAACACATGAGAGTTATATAATACTATATATCTATTCGTATGGTAAAAATTAGGACGAAAATGCAAGAAAATAGAGTTTTTGAAATAAATAAATAAAAAATGCAACAAAGAAATCAAAGAGAAAGAAAGATGAATAGACAAAAGACTATGGGCTTGTTTGGTTTGTTTTTCAGAAAAATTTTTGGGAAAATTTTCTACAAACAAATTTTCAAGAGTAATCAAACCAAACAAATTTTTCTAAAAAAAATCTCAAAATTTTGTTTGGTTAACTACTTTCTAAAATCACTTTCTCTCTCATACACGTCAAATCAATCACTTTTTTTAGAACTTTCTCTGTAAAATAATTTTCCAAAACCATTTCTGAAAAAAGACAAACCAAACAAGTCTTCGTACTTTTTATCTCAAAAATTACTCTACAAACACAAACCAAACACCGTTTCAGGATTCCAATTTATGCAAAACTCTAATTCATCTTCTTAATTGTTTACAATCTGCGTTTTGTTTTAGCCTAATACAATTATATTTTGATGTAAATTTTGAGATAAAGTATGTATTGGTAGAAAATGTAGATGATTTTCCTTTATTACCCTCATGTCGTAGTCATATTCTTATTACATGACTAGATTCTGTTAAATATTTAAACAATTGAATAACAAAAAAGGGACATTGACACTTGTGTAGAGATCAAAATGAGTTTTTACCAAAAGTATAGGGGGTTGACTATCACAATTTCATATGCAGGGACTAAAGTGGGATTTGATCAAAAGTGTAAGGGTTGACTATCATGATTTCATGTGTATCGGCCAAAATGAGATTTGATGTAAAGTATAGGGGTGCAAAGTGTAATTTACCCTTAATTCTATTTTATCACCAGGAAGATCTAATTTGTAGCTAGAACAAAGGTAGTATTGTACTCTCACTCTCTCTTCTATGTATGTATAGATACGTATGTTTATGTATGTGTTTTTCTTCTATGTTTATACTGTTATTTTTTTATTGGATATATTCATGTCACTATATTTACAATTTAAAAAAATAATAAACTATTCAACTGCATGATTAAGAAAATAATAAACTATTCAACTATTTAAAAATAATAAACCATTCATTAATCGCCATTAATGTGTCATGAATTTCACTAACTGTGTGAATAGTTGGCAATACATCCCAGTTATGTTATAAAGCTACAATATAGATATAAATTATTTATATTATGATATGAGTTTGATTTATACTTTTGGATTTGGACTTTGGAAAATTATTTTGCTTCGTTGATTTTGTCTCTCTATAATTAATTTGTTGTTTTTATAAACTTATTTAGTTAAGTAATAGATTATTTGAACTTCACTTTCACAATATAGATATAAATAAGGGTGTAATAATGGCCCAGCCCAGCCGGCCCATTCGGGCTTTGTGGGCTTGCAGTTTTTTAGCGAGCCGGCCCGGCCCGGCCCATGGGCCAAAAGTGGGGCCCAGGCCCAAGCCCCAGCCCACTCATAATAGGGCCTAGTCTCCGGCCTTGGCCCGCAGGTCGAGCCTAGTCAGGCTTTTTTTTTAATATTAGAAATAAAAAATTATACTAGAGTATTTTAATTACGATTAATGAGATATTTTGTTTGGTCATGTAATGTTTTATGGTGATATTTAAATTTAATTATATATGACTTATGTTTTTTTAATTGTGAACTTATAACTAAAAAAGTATGCAATTATGTAATTTTTTTTCTTTCGAAATGAATAATTTTATATATATGAAATTGAAACTTTCAATATTACAATATTAAATTATTTTATATAACATTTATTGAATGAATAATTTTTTTTTTCAAAATGAAATAAAATATTACAAAAATTGATATTATTAAATAAATTAGGTGTAGATTACTGATGATGGTATAGCAATTGCATCACTATAGGTCAAGTACATCCTAACTAGGTTGGCACCTACTAGCCTACTGATTATTTGCATTATACTCCACCTCAATAATTTAATACAAAAAAAAAAACAAAAACAAAAACAAAAACAAAAACAAAAACAAAAACAAAAACCAAGAAAAAAACAAAATGAAATGAAATAGTAAAAAATAAATTGTTGATCAATCATCGGAGGAGACAGACATTTCAGTCGCGTTGCCTGATGATATGTCATTCAAATCATATTGAATTCGCTCATTTTCACTAAAATTTTGTCTTCTTGTAAGCGCATGCGTATGATCCCTGGATATCATCAATGCCTCAACTATTTCGGGTGAAAGCTTGCTCCTGTAGTCACTCAGCACCCGTCCACCTGCACTAAAAGCTGTTTCTGAAGCAACTGTAGAAATAGGAACGGTTAGTATATCACGGGTCATCTGTGAAAGCACATGCCACATAGATTCATTTTGTTTCCATCATTCCAAAATGTCAAAATTATCGGAATCATCCACTAACGAGCTTTTCAAATAACGTTATAGTTTAGAACTACTTACACTTGTATGTTGAGATATTCTTCTACCTTTTATTGTTGTGAAAATATTAATCTCCCACCTCGAGATTGGACTGCTAGTATAGTGTGTGTAGGTGTATTTACAGATGCAGATGCAGCTGCAACTGCCCTGTATTCTTGAAATAATCTGTTGCATGTTTGCATAATAGGGGCAAACTGTATTTGATCAGCAAAAATACGCTCTAAAAATTCTTATAAACCAACTTGTTTACACCTATGATCAATTATTATAGCTACACCTAATATATGAGGCAAATGATAAAAATATTTATCAAATTTTTCTTTCATTGAAGTAATAATGGTTACATAAAGTTTATTACCCATATATTTTATGAAAACTTTAATTATTTCTACTAACATATGTAAAACAAATGGTGAAGTAAGAATATATATATATAAGAAAATAATTTTGTTGAAGTATCGAAAACTTTTAAGAAATCTTTATACAAGGTTACTTAGAGCCAATTAAGTTCAGTGGGTGTCAGTACTCCTCCTATTTATGTTGTTGCAAAAAATAAATCTATTGCTCTTCTTTGTTTACAAGCTATTTTTAACATATTATATATTGAATTCCACCTACTATCTACATCTAAAATTAATTTTTTAAATGATATATTTTCTCGTTGACAAATTTTTCTATATTCTGAAATTCGATTACCAGAAGACATAATAGTAGCAACTGTATTTTTTATTACAAGTACAGAAGTTTCGTATACATGCATAGCTTCTTTAACAATCAAATTTAAAATATGGGCACAACAACGAACAAGAAATAAATCACCATCAACAAGTAATTGTAAAGTTGATCTTAAATGGGCTACAGTTTGATTATAATATGATGCATTATCTAAACTAATCGTAAATATTTTATTTTGTAAAGTCCACTCATATAATACATTTCTTATTTGTACACCAAACGAATGACCAGTGTATGGAAGTTCAACTAATTTAAATGAAATAATTCTTTTATTTAATTTCCAATCATTATCAATAAAATGTGCAGTGATACATTGATATTCAAAACCATTATTTGACCACAGATCATATGTTAAACAAACTTTTCCATTCAAATTTTTAAAGATATCAAATAATTCACTTTTAATATCCTCAAATTTCTTTAAAATCCTGTTTCTAGTAGTATTTCTTGAAAAACTTTGATATTGCGGTGCAAAACTTTCGTGAATCATTTCGGTAAAATCAGGACATTCACTAGTACTAAAAGGTTGTTCTTTTTTAATAATATAATCAACTACGGAATTTTGTGCACGTATAGGATCATATGAAAATGTTTGCAAATTACTAGTTGATGAAGCCCCTAATTGCATTTGACTTCGAATATCAGATTGTTTACTTTATAAATGTTTGTCAGAATGCCTTTTTAAATGACTAGTAGTCCCTGCAGATGCAACACTAAGTATAGGATCATATGAAAATGTTTGCAAATTACTAGTTGATGAAGCCCCTAATTGCATTTGACTTCGAATATCAGGTTGTTTACTTTATAAATGTTTGTCAGAATGCCTTTTTAAATGACTAGTAGTCCCTGCATATGCAACACTAAGTAAACGTGCACAATATTTATATTTTGCTTTAAATGTAATTGTGCCATCAGGATTATTTATAGATATTTTTTCAAAATGTTCCCAAACACTACTATTTCTGCTCCTAGATGATGATCCAACTATTGAAAGAGGGATATTAGAAGGAGAATCAACAGATTCATGTGGTATAATATATGTATCAACATCGACATAAACATTAGGCATATTAGGATCCATAGTAATGCAAGTAAAACAATATATAAGAATTAACAATTAATTTAAATAATGTGTAAATACAATCAGTGAAAAATAATAATTAATATATGTGCACAAATAATTAATGAAAAAAATGAGTAGCTAATAAATTTAATTAAACTAATTAATGCTACCGACTGGTGAATGCGATACAGAAATTTGCTTCTTCTGATAATTGAGAGTTGAGAGAGATTGAGAGAGTTTAAGAGAGAGAAAGAGAGAGAGAGAATTATTTGTTGTGAGATTTATTTTGAAAAATGAAAGATATTTATAATAATTTTAATTATGACCGTTTGTATATTACCGTTTGAAACTTAAATTGAGTGATTGATGAGGCTAGGCTAGGTAAGTTCCTATTGTTTCAGACTATTTCCTTCTTCTAAAGATTCCTGTCAAAATGGTGTAAGTTGATAACTTAACATATATCATATGAATATAGGATGAGGCTTCACAGGTATTGTTGGGCCTGTGGGGGCCCACTACGGGTTCCATTTTGATAATCGAAACCGTTGAATGTGTAGAATTCATCTAGTATTATATGTCTGTAAACAATTACATTGATCGAATATCGATAGATATCTAATCGGACTAGTTTTTTGTCAACTATTAATTTGTTCACTGTCCATTTTTTTTATACAAAACTGATATGATCATATAGTTATCGATATCCGATCAACATGATTTTTTATAGTCATATAACATTCGACTAGTTCTACACATTGAACGGTTCGGATTATTAGAACGGGACCCGTGACGGACCCCCATAAACCCAACAGCATTATCCTAAATATCATGCGCATCCACTGGATTATTTGTACCATGGACATGGTCCATTATCACTACTACAGTGCAGTCTGCTGATTTGATTGAGCATGTATATTATATATATATATATATCAAACTAAGAGCATGTATATATATATATATACATATCACTCCATATTAACTAAACAAGTTTAAAATAACTAAACACAGTTTAAAAAATCTGTGTTTAAAAAATCTAATTTTTAAAATAATTTTTTAAAATATGATTTTTTTTTAAAAATTTAAAATAATTGTGATTTTTATTTACATGTATATATGATTTTAAAATATACATGTATATATGATTTTTAAAATAATTTTTTAAAAATCTGTGTTTAAAAAATCATAACCTAACACAGTTTACTTTTGATTTTATTTTAATAAATTATTATTATTTTTTGTTTTTATTTTTAAATTATTAATGTTATTTATTTAATTATATAAATTTTTTATTTTTACAAGATTACTATTTTTTTTATCAAATCAATCTTTTTATTTATTTTATATATTTATTTTTTAATTATTTAACCATTACAAGTTGTTTTTTATTTTTTAAAATTTGATCATTGAATATTGATATAAAGAGGGCCGGATGAATGGGCCAGGCCAGGCCACCTGCAGGGCTCGAAATTTTTTTGGGACCCAATATACTGGGCTGGGCTCGGGCCCGGGCCCAGGCCTAACCGGGCCAAAACGGGCCAGGCCCACCGCGGACTTGGGGCCGCCCACGGGCCTCGGGCCATTTTTACACCCCTAGATATAAATTATTTATATTGTGATTCAATTTGATTTATACTTCATATAATAATAAATCACATTTATTTATTTATTTATTTAAATGATTGGGATCATTTAGATGTGATTGGTGTAACGCCCCTAAATAAATGACAAAAAGATAAGTCATTCAATTAAATTAATCTCAAATCAAGTGGTCAAATCTTTATATTTATATTCCATTCATGCGAGATCTTTACAAAAGGAGTCCACATGCAATACAGATTTAGACTTCAAAAGAGTGAATCTTTAGCATGTGCGACAATAAAAACAAAAGAGAATAAAACAAGAGAAATGCCCAAAGGGCTACAAGTTCAAAGGCTTAAGCCCGATTACACAAAAATAGTTACACACCCATACAAATAAAGCCCTTGGCTTGTCAAAATATACAATAAAATATAAAAGAGTCTCATGCTCTCAAAACATATTCCCCGCCTTTAGCTTGGCGGAATCACCGCATCCTTTTCTGCACAAATCCATTAGGGGTGAGCACAAAGCCCATTAGAGGTATCTTCACAAAGTATATATGTTTAAGCAGTCTCATTTACTTGAATACAATGCCATGCCATGCTTCAAAAATCACAAGTTTTATTCATTTAAAAATCATATGCAATGATTTTTTAAGAAAATTCATTACCTCGATAAATTCCAAAATTTAATTATGGGGGAGCAAATACGACTCAGATAATCCCTAAACTGGTGTACTGCAAGTAGGCATAACAAGCACTACAAATTCCTTCACTTTACCAGCTCCTAACTGGAAGGCACGTGGTACCTCCTCCACCGCGCTTGTTTTCGGTCTTTCACACTAGACACTCAGGCCAACTTAAACATTACCATCTACACCTCTTATCCAGATTTACCAAATGTATTTACTCCAAAACATTTACAGGTTTCCAATTGTTTTCGCAAAACAATAAATCAATTCCCAAGGCATTGCCAAGATGAATGAAATAAAATGTATTTATAAAGTTTTGTTACCCAAAAAGCAACCTAAGAGGGGGGAGGTGAATTAGGTTTCTACAAATTAAAATTAATATTACCCCAATTCAAATTACAACTAATATAACAAAATATTATCTGATGATAGGAAGATAACTACCAGTTAATAAATAAGCTCACTCAAGAATTATCAGTGAAGTAGCTAAACAAAAATGTAGTGAATGATTTTTAACTTAACAGATTATGATATAGATAAACAAGCAATTATAACTTTAACACTCAATGAAAGAGGAATATCAAATAGCTATATAAGGTGAGTGAAGAGCTTTGATTATTAGCACAAAAACAACAAATACTCTAATAGCTATATCAGTGTGGTATAGTTAACATAGAGAATTTTGACAAATGAAGTGAAGTAGATAACACAAAATATCAGATATAACTATAGCAGTAGAGGAAATAAAAGAGATAAGGAAAGATGAGGCAAACAGATTTAATAGTGGTTCAACTTCAACCAAGCCTACATCCACTCCTCAAGCTTCACTTGAGATTTTCACTATCCTCTACCTTCACAGGAGTGCTAGCAACCTCTTCACAAATGGAGCAATCTTCACACAGACTTTTCAAGTCTTCAAACCCTTGCAAACCTTAGATGATTCACAATCACTCTCAAGGAATCAAGAAACCTGAGTGTACTACACACTTACAAGATTGAAATGAATGTGTTTTTACTTTCAAAGAAAGCTACAAGAATAATCTCCCAAAGATAAATTTACAATATTGAAGCTTAGAATTTTTCTGTAAATTCTCTCACTGGAATATACGCTTAAGGCTAAAGCTCACTACAAATTTCTAAAGAGAAAATGAAAACCAGATGAAGAACACTTCAGATAATAGAAAAAGATAAGAGTGATGAAAGATTGAAAATGTGTATAGCACGTTGCTTTGTTGCTCTGTCTTAGTAGTCTCTCTGCTGCTTGTTTAGAGCTTTGTATATAACAGAGATGATGCTCTGTTATGCTCTGACAGAGCCCATCCTCTTCTTCCCGTTGGTGATGGCTGAGGATGATAAATAATTCAATGGTCAAAGAATCTTAGTTGCCCATGTGTATTTTGCTCGTTAAATGATGGGTGTATAATACAAAATCTTTTATTTTTTGCTCTCAGCAACTTTCTGATATATAGAACTTCTCTTCAAAGTGGACGTCCACCCGAATGTCTCAAGTGAAGTTCTGTGTCTGTGGGTCATCTGCCCGGATGTCCGCTCGGACGTCCACCCGGATGTCCCATGAAGTCTCAGTCGTCCGCGATTGTCGAGCATACTACTTGTCTGACAACCGAAGCGAAACAGAACTAATCTGGAACGAAACTTGGCCAAAATGCCTTGGCCGGTCGTCCACTCGATCGTCTCTACCTACCCAGAGTTGGAGAACAAAATGACGCAATTTTTGCCTAACCGGTTGACCGCCCCTCTATGAGCTAGTCTCCTGTGTTCTGTGCTGCTTTTGCTGGGTTTTGCTGCTGTTCTAGGCTTGATTTAACATTTGTTTAAGCTTCATTTTGAACTCCAAATGGCATGATTAAAATAGAAACAAAGATGAAAATATGATGGAATAAAATATAAGATTTCAATCTATTTTCCTCCTTCAAATAAATCAAAACAGAATTAAAACAAAATCAAAAACAATCATCAAAATACAATATGTCTAACGAGTTTCATCGTAACATTTTACAATTCTCAACATTTGCTCAAATCACAACAAAATTCATATCCATGTGATATATGATATAATCTCATATTCACAACCCAAAACTCACTTTTATACATAGTCCAAGCATATATTTATTTATGTTATCCCAGATTTTCAAATAACAACATTCATCCATTTCATGGATATCTCAAACAACATAATCACATGTGATAATCTCATCCATTTCTTAAAGAAATCTCCACAATTTCATTATTGCTTCACAAAATCCATTTTTCCCCAATTCTTCCAAAAAATCTAGGGTTTAAACAAAAGCGGGTTTTTGTCCATTTTCAAGACATTACCCTTCTATATACTTCCAAGAGGTTCATAAATTCATAAACAATTTAATTTGAACCAAGATACATAAAAATCATCTTTAAAACACTTTCCAAAACCCAACACTCCAAACCTCAAACCCTCCATTAAAATCATAACAAAATAAACTGGACATGTCAAAAACATATACATAACTCAAAGAAACTACCTACCTCAAGATTTGGATAGGAAAGATGAGAAAAGCCTCAAAATCAACAGTGTGGAAATTTGATCTCCACTGTACATAATATAGCCCTTGAGGAGCTCTCCAATATTAATGAAGACACTTGGGCCAAAATTTCAAAGGATGTAGAGAGATTAAGGAAATAAATGAGGTGGATGAAGCATTTTTAGAGAGAGATGAGAGAAAAGAGAGAAAGCAAGATGTAGAGTGAGAGAGAGAGAGAGAGAGAGAGAGAGAAGTGAAAAATGGAAAAGAAGTGTGTAAGGCTCAACTTTTAAGTGATTGGACACATTTTTTGGAGCAGACTGCAAATAAACCGCTCGAGTGAACAATCCTGTGCTCGAGCGGTGAATTCAAATTTTGGAACGCTCAAGCAAACAATCTTGAACTCGAGCGAAGAACACCAACTCCCAGAATCTCACTCCTCCCTGCAAAAGACCACTTAAGCAAAGAATACACATTCCCAGTAGTTTAGACTGCAAAACAAGATACTGAGAGGACGACCTACCGCTCGAGCGGTCTCAACTCAAAACAGAGACATTAGCTACCTTAATGCACTCCCATTAATCCCAAGCTCACCCCAACACTCACAAATGCAAAGAAACACCCCATAACACACTAGGATGTACTCAAATAATTCCAAAGAAAGAACAGACAACAACACAAGACTCATAAAGTTACAAAGTAGCAAAGATGATCAGAAGAAGTGGAAATTCTAGATTGAAATACTCAATTTGTTTTAAAAAGAACTTGGGACATCACAATTGGCTTAGTTGTTAGTGTAACTGAATATCAAAGTATTACAAATTGTGATAATTACAAGAGAGAGATTTTACTACTTAATACAAGGTATGATACCATAACATATTTCTATGTCTTCGCCAAAATTGAAAAACTCTATGAATTATATTCTTTTTCCTAATCTTAATTTTTTCTTTTTGTTAATTTGTAAAAACAGTTTCACATTTGTAAGACTAACTCTATGGGATGTGTTTGTAACAACTGATAGCATGCAACTATATTATACTCTAGAAAATGATAATATTTTGTTTGTCACTATATTAACAGTTAAATATTAGTTTTCATTGACTTTTTAAATATTTATATGCATATACAAATCCTGATATTGATAAAGTGTCTTTTCTCAACTTCTAAGTCCATGTATCGCTACATGCAAATATAACAAGTTATATACTAATCATTCATTCTATTATACAAATCATATTCGACGATGATATGTTATGATTATATAATATTAACCAATTACATATGACAATATAATTCCTACAGTCATATATATATTGGTATATTTATCTAGGTTTACTATGAATCTTATATTACAAAAGTTTTTATCTTGGAACTGAAAAATGGATTCTTAATTTCATAGTCATTGGTAATATCAAATGCCAGAAGAATTCAAATACGTGATTTTACACCTATGCCAAATGTAAGAATTATTATCCTCTTAAATAATGAAAGTTAAATGATATCTATATAGAGAGAGAGAGAGATATGAATTTAAGTTTTTCCAAATATTTTGTAGGTTTCACATTTTCGAATACTTGGATACATTGAACAAATTGATGTTGACAACCTTTTAATTGATTTGTGCAAAAGCTACTATCGAAAAGTTGAATATCATAATAGTCATATTATTTGTCGTCACTGCACACATGATGATGTTGATATTATAACGAGCTATTTTCTTTTCGATAAATAATTGTTATGTACAATAATATTTCATACTTAACAAGTGTTTTAATTTTGATTAGATACAATGTTTTCTTTTTTGTTTAGATATAATATTAACATGGTGATTAAAGATAATACCAGTTTAATAAATCTCACTGTTCAAGATAAACGGGCAGAGTTTCACTACAGGAAAATACACCTTCTGCTACTAAAAAATTAGTTGTCAAAGCCTTTTTTTTAGTTGCCGAAAGTCAATGGTGACTAAAATTTTTAGTCACCCAGTTAGTCGTCGAAGGCTTGTCGGCAATACTATTGGTGACTAAAATATAGTTGCTAAAAGTAAAATAAATACCGACTAAATTATTTTTAGTAGCTAAAAATTATACATTTAGAGACCAAATTTTTTCTAGTCACCCAACACCTTGTTTTCAACAACTAAAATTCAAGTAGTCACCAAAAGTAAAATGAATACCGACAAAATTAATTTTTAGTAGCCAAAACTTTGTACATTTAGGGACCAATTTTTTTTAGTCACCCAAAACCCTATTTTCAACGACTAAAACTCAATTAGTGACCAAAGATAATACGTACTAAATTTTTTTAGTAGCTAAAGATTGTACCTATCCCAACCAAATTTTTTTTAGTAGCTAAAGTGTGTACCTTTGCTGATAAAATTTTCTTAGTAGCTAAAGATTGTACCTTTGCTGATAAAATTTTCTTAGTAGCTAAAGATTGTACCTTTGTCGACCAAATTTTTTGTAGTAGGCATTTTTAGTCACCAAAGGTGTATTTTTCTGTAGTATTTATCTTGCGATGTCAACCAACATATTTGAAGAATATGAGATCAAAGGAATAAATCACTTATTCTTACATTTTCTAGCACAAAGTTATTTTTTAATAATTTTATAGGATAATGGAGTTAGGATAATTAAAGATTATATTGCGTCATGCTAAGATTGTGCATATGTATTTATCATACTGTAGACACCCCATTTTTGACCGACCTTAAGACTCAGATGTCACCAACTGAGCGCTCGGTGATGTTGCATTTTGTGCTCGTTCTGAGGTTGCAAAGTCTCGGCTGAGAGCCTTGCCTCCGGGCTTTGGAACCTTTTCGTGCCTTGCCTCGGTTTGCGAATCAGGTCCTATTTTCTCTGTTTTCTCTTCCTGAAGGGAGGGAGAGGTCTCGTAGACCATCTCTCAGTGGCCGTAGGCTACGTTTCGTGGTCGTAGGCCATTTTTCCCATTTGGAGACCAGTTTCCGATTTTCGAAGCCGTCGGCCGTGTGTCTCGGTTCGGGACCGCTTAACTACCTCCATTTGCTCCGGTTTTTGGCACACACCTTGTTTCCTCTCCTTAGAGGGACACTGTGGCCCGAGAGACCACCTTCGTGGTCGCACGCCACTTTCGATGCTTAATAGTCAGTTTTCGAGGCCCCCGGCTGCGCGTTTTGGCCCCCGAACCTTCGTTTCGCATCGATATGGGTTCATTTTTGGCATGGACCCTAGTTTCATTGTTAGGAAGGTGGTAGTAGGGTGGGAGACCACCTTTTATTCTTGGAGACCACCTTTCCCCAATCGGCCGATTTTTCTTGACAGGTAAGTGGTCTCCCTCACTTTTGAGCCACAATTTCTAGTCTCCCATACCACCATTGAGTTGCATTCACCTGGGAGACCACCTATATGGGTAGGCCGACCACCTTTTCAACTTGACCCTTTTGAACCTGGTCGGCCGACCAGGGCAAGTGGTCGGCCGACCACTTGAACTGGTCGGCCAGCCTTCTGCTTGTTGGTCTCCCTGAATGCAATCCAGCTGTGCCAGCTGGGAGGCATTTGCTCCATCCTCTGAGGTTTGACCCTCTTGTTTTGGCTTCTTAAAGAAGCTTGGTCCTTTACTCTTAGCTTCTAAGAGAAGCTTGACCTTTTGTTTAGCTTCTTGAAGAAGCTTGACCCTTTGGTCTAGCTTCCTCAAGAAGCTTGACCTTTTGTTTAGCTTCCTTTAGAAGCTTGGTCCTTTGCTCCAAGCTTCTAAGAGAAGCCTTGGACCTCTTCTTCTATAAGAGAGACCCTCCTCTCCACTTGCATGGGTTGAGATTTTTGTGTCTAAGGCTTGTAACCTCTCTCTCTCTATATCTCTACACTTGAGCTCTAAAACTCCATAGTTCTTGCACCATTGCCCTACACCTCCAAGCACAACACCTCCACCATTACTCTAAGCACCTTGGAGCTGTTTTTCAGAGGTTGAAAGCTTGCTACATTGGTCCAAAAGCTACTGGTTCTCTTCTCTACAAGGGTAACACTTCTTTCCCTCTTTTTGTCATTATTTTTGCTTCATAGCTTAGCTCTATTTGCAAACATTTTTGGGCTTCATCATAAACTGAAAAAAGTCTTGTTTTGAGCTTCTAAACATGTTTGTTTACGACCATTTTCCTGTTGGGGGTCATCTACCCCCTTGCATGCTTCATTTCCTCTTGTTTTGAGCTATGCATTAGAGCATTTGTGTTGGCCTTGGTTTGGCCTTTTAGCCACTGAAATCCAGCTGATTTTAAGTGGCTAACATGTGTTTTTGAGCCTCAAAATTAGAGAGGGGTGACCCTCTCACCCCTTGTTTTGTTTACTAGCTTTGTTGGCCTTACAAGGAGCCCCTATTTGCATGTTTCAAAGCCATGTTTCAAGCCACTTTTTGTGAGTTTTGTGACCTGCATAGGCTCTGTCCAAAGCCCTTTTTGCCATGTTGAATGTCTATTATGCATGTGTAGAGTAATCCTCTTCAAGGCCTTTCAAAGGGGCCTTTACTTGCATGCTTCCTAAACTCATTTCAGGCCCTTTTCAGTGAGTTTTAGGGCCCTCATAACCTCTATCCAGAGGTAGTTTTGCCATTTTGTATGTCCATCATACATGTGTAGAACAATCCTCTCATTGGCCTTTCAAAGGAACACTTCATTCTAACATGTGTTGACTGGGTTTCAGTGGGTTTTTGGTCATATTTTGGCATGCCATGTTTTTTTTTTTTTGGCTGGTTTGGTGGCTCCTCATGTGCTTCATATACATGTAGTGTAAACCATGCTTACTAGCCTATGTTGCATGTTGTTTTGGCCCTTCATGTTAGCACTTTTTGGCCATGCCTTAAACTAATTTTGTGCATGTTTTGGACTACCTTAACTCTGTTTTTGGGTCTCATGGTCGAATGATGCTTGTTTTGCATGCTTGTAGTTCAATATCCATGCCTAGCTTTGAGATTTGAGGTCTATTGCATGCATATACTGAGGTGTTTTCATGCTTTGGGGTCATTATACATCATATTTCAGAGCTTATACGCATGTCATATTCCCATGATTTTCACTCTTTAAGTGCATTAGAGAGTCGGGCTTGTATGCCTCATTTACTGACCATTGCATGGGCTTCATTTGAATGCATTCCGAGCCATCATTGTAGACCAATTTCCCACTGTCTTGGACCTGCCTAGGGTTTGTTTGGGGTTGGTTTTGCCATTTGTACATTGCTTTGTGTACCTCTAGTGTAACGCACTTCACTAGTTTCGGTATTTGAGCCATTTAGCATGCATTGTGTGACATATTTGCATGATTCGGGACCATTGTACATTATGTTTCAGAGCTGGAAAATGTGTGTTTGCATGCCATACTTCATCATTTTCCATGCTTAGTTAGAGTTGCATGTTATGCCTTAGGATCGGTCCTTTGCATCCGTTCATGTTTGCATGTATTTCGGTTGTCTCATTTCCATCATATGGCCACTGATGTGAGTGTGGCTGAGGTCCACTCATATTGGTGTAAGCCCATCTTGCATTTGTATATGCCATTTAGTTCATGTGCGCATGATAGTCTTCGTAAGTGCATTGTGTATGCCATGTTATGTCACGTGCATTGTGTATGCCATTTTAGCCCATAGCATTGCGTATGCTAGGTTGCATGTTAGTCGCATTGTGCATGCCATCTCATTGCTTTGTGTTTGGAGTAGGGTTTAGTCCGAACACGGGAAACGAGGGACGTTTCGTACTCCAAGTGACGAAACGTGCCTCGATTCTCGGTCGCCGACACTCTTGACTATCCATGATAGAGTTGTTGGCTTTACTTGCTTATATGTGCATTCATTTCACATCGAGTCGTGCAAATTCGACTTCTCGACCATCATGCATCGAGATGCGTGATTGGTGACACGAGGATCGAGGACTACACTCCCTTGAGCTTGTGCAAGGACGGGGAGAGTGGTCATGCACACATTTGTTGAGAATACATTGCCTTTTCTCTCTCTCTTGCCTTTGTTGCAGAAAAACCAGAAACCAGAGGTGGAAACTGGTCGGCCGACCAGATTTTCTGGCAGACCGCCCACCTTCTTTGGTCTCCACCACAAAGGGTGGTCGGCAGGTGGTCTCCCATGCTGATAACTGGTCGATGGCCTTCCCAAGGTGGAGTTTCAGCCTTCTAGAGCTTTGTGCAAGTTTCTGAGATCAATTGCAAACAAAGGCGAGGCGAGGCGTCGCGATGGAATTTCCCGACAAGGCGACCCGAGTATGCATGCATCCTTCATCATTCGGAACAGAGCTGAGGCAGTCCATTGCACGTAACATAGCATGCTAGTTTACTTTGCTTACCTAATTCATTTGTTAAGTAATTAGTATTGTGTAATAATTCGTTATTTTTTTTGGTTGTGTAATATTCTTTCAGACCCTCCGAGAGAGGGCCGATTGTTGTAATAAGTGTGCGTATGTGTGATGTATGTCTTCCCCCACGTCTTTCTCCTTTTATTACCAGCTTATGATGGTTAGTTTAGGGCATGTTTCAATTAGCATACTTATGATAGCATGTTTGCATTCATTCATCTGTCTTGCATGCACCGGGCTCAGCGCATCATACTAACTGCATTGTATTTCAATTCCGAGTTGAATACTTGTTAGTTGTAGCATTTCACATGTCATCTTTAGAATAGCCAAGCCTATTGTAGTTGCATTCCTGCATGTGGTGCATTAGCCATCTTAACATAAACTAGCATCATGCATTGATTACTAACTAGTTTCTGTTTTGGCTTGGAGTACTTGGTAAGTGTTTATGCTTTAGTATCCTTACATTCGTGTGAGTGATTGCCATGATAGCATGCTTACCATGAGGCTATATGCTTATGTGATATACCTACCTGAATGCCTGTGGGTGAAGGTTGGATTATCTGAATTGGAATAATGCATTGACTGCGAGTTTTAAGCCCACTTGAGAGTGGCAAACCATCATGTTTTCTAAAGCCCACCCGAGGGTGGTAAATCCACGTCTTAGCCTACTTGCGGGTAGCACCATCAAACCATTTTCAAAATAAACAAACATGAGATGTGTTTTTCCAATTCAGGCGATCCAGTCTATACTTGTATGTTGTGCGCATCACGTAGTAAATCTAGACTAATAACCGGAATAAGAATGCATAATGTTTTCAAAACTCGATATCATGGTTAGTAGAGGCCGATCTTTGATCGGGCGAGTGGGGGTGCTCACGAAATGACATTCCCCAATCATACCCAAGTTTCCGAGCCGAGGCAACTTTGTGATGACGAACACGTGGCCTTAGGCAAACGAGTCAGGGTTTCCTAAATTCCCCAAAATAAAATATTTAGGTGGCGACTCTGTATCTGGTAAAGCAGTCCATGTTTAGCACTTCTTTCAAAAAAAAATCTGTTTTCAAAAACGATTTGCCGGATTTGGACTATTTGATGATTCATCGGTCTTGCATTGCACTCTGCGAGATTAGATACAGGACCGTGACATTTGAGTCCTGAACTGTAGTGAGCCCAACGAACAAAACGGGATTTCCCTCCCGGGACGTTCGGGGACGTCTACACATACCTGTACCAACAATGTTACGTCAAGCAGATTATGCACCGTTGGTGACCTTTATCTTAAATATAGATCAGTCTAAAAAATGTCGATATATTTTAAAAGGTAATAAAAATATATATATAATAAAATACGCAAATATAACTTTTTTCCTTTATAACATTTTATAAATGCATAATATATGTGTTTTTCATCAAATATAATACTAACCATCATGTTGTCATTGCAGGAATGTTGATAGAAGATCCACAACAATTGAGATTATAGTTATAATAGATTTTATTTATTCAATGAATTTTTAACAAATTTGATTAATTTTCATTTATTATACTTCAATTATGAAATATCAACATTTTCATTTATAATTACATAGATTTTATGCTAACAACTTAAAAATTTATTTGACATAACCATAAGTAATTCATTTACATCTTAGCCCGTGATATGCTAGTTATCCTTTAAATTTGAATTTCAAAATTCAAATATCATATTAAAATCATGGATGCAGGGGCGGAGCCACCTAAGGCTTAGGGGGGTCACGTGCCCCCTAAATTTTCAATATTTATATTATTACCCATATAAATAAAGATTATGTATTATTTATCCTTTATAAAATTTAATAGCGACCCTCCTTAAATTATAATAAAAAAATTTATAAATCAATTAATAGTGACCCTCCTTAATTATAAATTATAAAATTTATAAGATTTATCATTTATAAAAATAAAAAATAAATAAATAAATTTAATAGTGACCCTCCTTAAATTATGTAAAATTTCTGTATTTTTAAAATTTTAAAATTTTTGTATTTTACTATTATTTTTATTATTCTTGTACACTTTTAATTGATAGGTCAAGACAAGAATATAAATTCATTTCTTATTATGAGATTTGTTTAGTTGCTTATTTCTCCTCATTGTGGGGCACTTTTTTTGAGTTGATAGGATTGAACTTATTGATTATTTGGTTAATAGAATTTAGTTATTGATTGTAGATTTATAAGTCACGTTAATGTAAATCTTAAGATAATTGTAATAAAAATAAAAATAAAAATGTATAAATTTAATAATATCCCGTTGTTACTTGTTATGGAGGAAAAATTTTTTCAATATTGTGATTAATATGTGCCCCCTCTACGTTAAATTTTTGGCTCCGCCACTGCGTGGACGTATCCCATATATTTGCTTCAGTCTCAACTTTTCCAAGTAATGCCAATAAAAAACATAAAGGTACAAACCTTTACATTTAAATGAATGTTGGAATAATGATCTATATCTATATTTATTTCTATACTATACTCTATATTAAGTAAAAGAGTAATGTTAGGAATCCCAAATATTTATTAAATATTCTACCAAATGTCTTGAAACCTCTAGCATTACTAAGTAAAATGAACTTTTCGTCCCAAAGATCGATGCATTCCAAAGTATTGATTTAAATTTCTTAAAAATTGTATAGGTAAAGAAAAGCACATGGCATAGACATATTGATCCCCAAATGGTATTTAATAATTATATTTACCCATTAATCTTTAAATACATAAGTTGGCCAAGTAACTCATGGATTGAACATAAATCAAGATAATTTTCCAATGACTAGCCTTGAGCTAAGAATTGTTGGCATAAAAATTGACTTGAACTTAGGAATGGCAACGGGGCGGGGCGGGACCGGGGATCCCTCCCCGTCCCCGATCCCGATGGCAGAACTCCCCCCCGTCCCCGTCCCCATCCCCGACGGGAACCAACCCCCCCCCCCCCGCCCCGAACGGGATCGGGTTTCCCCGACCCCGAAAATCCTCGGCCAAAAATACAACATCAACATAAAAAAAAAAAAAAAAAAAAATCAACATCAAGAACATCACCATCAAGAACATCAAAAAAAATCAACAACAAGAACAGATTTCTCACCATCAAGAACAGATCTAAAGCAACATCAGAACAGATCTGAGAGAGAGAGAGCAGATCTTGAGAGAGAGAGAGAGATACCGTGTGAGAGAAGAAGGCGCGGTGAGGGAGCTGACGGTGAGACGAGAGAAGCCGGCGGTGGTAGCTTCAGATCGATCGAACCACGGTCTGTCCATCACCATCTTCAGATCGATCGATCGATCAAACCACGGTCCGTCTGTGGTGGGTGGGAGGAGGGGAGTGGTGGGTGGGAGGAGGAGGTGGGAGGCTGTGGCTGAAGAGGACGATCGGCGTGACTGGGTCGCGACTCGCGACGGTGGTGAGAGTGAGAGAGAGAGTAGAGCGAAGAGAGAGAGGGAGAGACGGGGCTGGACTGGAACAAAAAACCGGGGAAATTGTAGTATGTGTGTATGTGTTGTGTATATATATATAGGGGGTAAATTAGTAAATTCATTCCGGGGAAAAACCGGGCCGGGGAACGGGGCCGGGGCGGGGACGGGCCGGGGCTTGAACACTGATCCCCGTCCCCGGCCCGAATCTGTTCGGGATTAAATTTTAAATACCATCCCCGTCCCGCGGGTATTTTTCGGGGAAAACCCGCTTAAATCGGGTCGGGATCGGGGATCCCCGTCGGGCCGGTTTCAAATTGCCATCCCTACTTGAACTCGATCCCTACTCTAATTTTAGTTTTTAATCCAATTACTAAAACCTCCAAACTAATTCATGCCGATCACAACTTGAGAAACTATGACAATATCTAAATATTAGAGCAATGCTAGGGATCCCAAACTAGAATATTTGATAATTCATTTAGGATCTTTAACATTTTTGTAAATATAAATTTTAAATATATTATTACCAAATATTATCAATCAATTTTTAGATTCGGTGTAAAACTAGGTCTAACATATGGCCCATAATTTAGATAACTCGATCTTAGATAGTTTTTCATACATAAATATAGCTAATTATTCAGTTTATAATTTTAAACATAAATATATAATTAAAAATTACCCAAATTCAGTATTTTAAATAAATATTTATAAACATATACATATTTTTATTTTTATTATAAAATACTTATAGATATGTATTTACCAATTTAATAAATAAATAGATCAAGTGAATCTAAGTTGGCATAGATCCCAAAAAAAAAAAAAATTAATTATTAAAGTTAGGACTAATGGCATAAAAGATAGAAGAGTTACGTATAGGTCCTAATAAGTAAATTTATTACCTAATATGTATTATGATAATTAATGATATTTTTTATTAAACACCATTAAAAAGTCACTAATTATTAATTTTTAGCGACAATTTGAAAATTGTCACAAAAAATGTCACTAATTATAAGTTTTAGTGATAGTTTAAAATAATTGTCACAAAAAAAGTTCACTAATTTACAACTTGCAACGATAGTTTAAAAATTTTGTTACAGAAAACGTCATTAATTGTAAGTTTTAGCAACAATTTATAAAAACCGTAACAAAAGTCGCTGATTGTCAATTTTTAGCGATATACGTAAAAAATTATCATAAAAAATTATTTTTAGCAAATGATTTTAATAGTACTTATTTTTAATAAGACTTGATGGGAATTAAGTCTAACTATTAGAACATATTGATAGTTTATCCTAAAAGATTAAATCAATTAACTTATAAGTCATTTTTAATGTCTAACCCAACACAAACTCCACAAGCAACCTTCATGCATTTTTACCCTAGAGTTATGTTATAAGGAAAATTATAATTTTATGTATGATTATACAAATTTTAAAGTTTTACAAAGTAGACAATGGATAATTAGTATATATAAAAATGTGATTTATTATATTGGGTGAACTCTATGATAGGATAAATTAAAATTATCAAACTCAAAGCATGAGTTGCATTTATATTTTATGATAAACGTAATTTTTGTAATTTATTCTTTAATTTCTACCTATTAAACTATGACATGTATTTCTTATCAAGAACTTAGAACACACATTTAATAACATAAAAATAAAATAAAAATTCTCTTAAGTGTAAGTTTAATAAAAATGGTTAATATTGTATGTGTAAATTATTTTTTCAAATATTTTTTAAACAAATTTTATGTTACTATTTAATTTTTTTGTATTTTTATATCTGTACATAGCACGAGTATTATGCTAAAAGTCATTAACAAAAAGAGTGGTTCTATTGGGGACATAAGAACATTTGTTGGTCTGTTAAAATTTTTATTTTAACCTATTTGTTCAAATCCTTTTTTTATTTATTCAATTTTTTGAACCTATGTATTTAAATTTATATCTATCTGTCGAAATTATTTTAATATTTTTAATTTATCTGTTGAAATTCACCAATCCTATTTCCTCTATCTATTGAAATTCAAAAATCATACACGCAGATAAGTTAAAAAAAATTAAATAGATAAAAAAAAAATTTGAACATATAAATTAAAATAAAGGACAAAACTGAAAATAAAATATCCTTCACAATAACAAAATATACTTCCCGGAGCTTCTATTTACCAACTAATTATTTCATCCCATACCATTTTTCAACTTTTTTTAATTACTTTTTCCCCTCAAGAAAATTACCAAAGAGGACATATATACAACCATTCAAACCCTTCGGTAACTGCAAGTCCTAGCCGGCGGCACAATGCCTTTCCAACCTCGCAACAACCCCCACCACCGGCCGCCTCCGGTGAACCCTCTTAAACCTCATTCCCTTTCAGTGAACTCCCTCAACAAATCGTCGCATTCTTTTCTCATCATTACAACCCTCCTCCACAGCACCATCATAGCCCCAACCTCCATCCTCGCTGCCGCAATCAACACCGCGCCTAGTTCTGCCATCGCAGAGATTGAGAGAGAGAGAGAGAGAGAGAGATCGCGAAGAGAGAAAAAGAGAGGATCGCTAAGAGAGAGAGAAAAGAGATAGGGAGGGGGGGCGGTGAGGCGACTGCTTAGGAAGGAGGCGGCTCCGTCGCCGGCGCCGGCACCGATGGTAGAAGTGGTGGCATTTAAGTGTTAGGGTTAGGGTTAATGGAAAAGATGGGGAATTTGAGAAATTTGATGGTGTGAATTGAAAAAAAAGATACTAAAACAAAAAAGTAAAAAAATGTTTGTGGTGCGTATCAAGGGGGCATTTCCCTAAATAAGTCAAAATAATAAAGGAATTCTCAAATTAAGTCTAGTTTTAAAAGTATTCCCAAAATAAGCTAACTCGCGGTTCACAATCGCGAGTTCAACACTTTTCCACCTCTCTCGCGTGAAAGCTGGAAAATGTTAAACTCGCTGTTACGAAAAGCAAGTTTGATTAAGAACTCGCGGTTACGAAACGTGAGTTTAATTAGTTTTTTTTTTTTTTTTGAACTCGCTTTTACAAATCACAATTTCATCCAAAAAATTTTTCTCTGAACTCGCTGTTTGTAATCACGAATTTATCAAAAATTATTTTTCTTCTGAACTCGTGGTTTGTAACCACGATTTCAACACCGCCTCACAAACAATCTCACTTTGACTCACTCCCACTTTGACTCTAACTCCATACACAAACACACACCAAACACAAACAAACACAGTCACACTCAATATATATATATATATATATTTTATTTCATAAAATTGAAATCAATATTAAATATATATAATAATTTATAATAACAAATAATAATTAACTATATAAAATGATTACTTTTTATTTTAATTCTTAATTTTTTTATTTTACTGTTTAGAGATAAAATTTATTTTTTTTATTTTAGGTTTAAGGTTTAATTCTTAAAATTTATTTTTTTTTATTTTAGGGTTTAGGATTTATAAAAAAAATAATTTTATCCCTAAACTATAAATTCTAAACCCTAAATCCTAAACCCTAAAATAAAAAAAATAAATTTTAAGAATTAACCCTAAATTCCAAAAATAAAAAAATAAATTTTATCCCTAAACATAAAAAAAAAAAAAAATTAAGATAGTAAATTTAGGGGAAAAAATTAAGATAGTAAATTAGAACTTACTATCTTAATTTTTTCCCCTACAAAAATTTAGGTTTAGAATTGACTATCTTAATTTTTTTTTATTTTACTGTTTAGGGATAAAATTTATTTTTTTTATTTAAGGGTTTAAGGTTTAATTCTTAAAATTTATTTTTTTTATTTTAGGGTTTAGGATTTATAAAAATAAATAAATTTTAAGAATTAAACTATAAATTCTAAACCCTAAATACTAAACCCTAAAATAAAAATAAATAAAATTTAAGAATTAAACCCTAAACCCTAAATTTTTTTTAAAAAAAATTTATCCCTAAACACTAAGGTAGCGTTTGGTAACATTTATGTTTTTGTTTATGTTTATAAAAATTTTATAAAGTGGTTTCTGTTTATTTTTAGAAAAACATAAATTATAAACCAACGATTTTTCCAAAAAAAATTTCAATAATTTTACAAACCACGTTTTTTCCAATTAAATTTTTTTCAAATATTTTTTTTAATTAATTTTTTTCAATTATAATATGTGTGATCCCATTGTCATAAATAATAAATATAAATATAAATATTTTAGCCTTGAACAACAATATTTTTTAGTTTATGTTTAAGATTTTTTTAAACATTTTGTTCCAATTAAATTTATTTTTTTTTATAAATCCTAAACCCTAAAAAAAAAAAAATATTTTATCTCTAACAGTAAAATAAAAAAAATTAAGAATTAAAATAAAAAGTAATCATTTTATATAGTTGATTATTATTTGTTATTATAAATTATTATATATATTTAATATTAATTTCAATTTTATGAAATAAAATTTATATATATATATATTGAGTGTGACTGTGTTTGTTTGTGTTTGGTGTGTGTTTGTGTATGGTGTCAGAGTCAAAGTGGGAGTGAGTCAAAGTGAGATTGTTTGTGTGGCGGTGTTAAATCATGGTTACAAACCTCGAGTTCAGAAAAAAAAATGATTTTTGATAAACTCGTGGTTACAAACAGCGAGTTCAGAGGAATTTTTTTTTGGATGAAATCGTGATTTGTAAAAGCGAGTTCAAAAGAAAAAAAAACTAATTAAACTCGCGTTTCGTAACCGCGAGCGAGTTCTTAATCAAACTCGCTTTTCGTAACAACGAGTTTAACATTTACCAGCTTTCACGCGAGAGGGGTGGAAAAGTGTTGAACTCGCGATTGTGAACCGCGAGTTAGCTTATTTTGGGAATTCTTTCAAAACTAGGCTTAGTTTGGAATTCTTTATTATTTTGGCTTATTTAGGGAAACCCTGTATCAAGTAATGGTGTGAGATGAGATAATTAGTGATGGGTAAATAGAGGCTCCCATACTTCGCACTTAAAAAAAAATTACTTATATAACAATTCTTAGATTAGATTTATCACTAATTTTTTCTATGGTTTAATATAATTATGTACAATGATTTAGCTATTAATAAAAGAATCAGAATTTTATTGTGAATTTCGAATGCGACCCTCTAACTATAATTTCCACTATATTTCCATGTCTGTCATTGGAGAATTTTTTAACAATATATGTATTAGTTTTTGCGATCATGATGTAGCTAATTATATTATTCTCAATGTTTTGAAATGAAACTTTTAATTAAAAAAAAATGTAATTCAATAATTAATATTTTTTATGAACTTCAATTTTTTAGCTTAATTAAATAAAATATAGTGATAGTTTCCTAAAGAATGCTTTCAACTTGTATTTTGAATTAAGCTAATTTTAATACAGTAATGATTTAGAGCTCTAAATAATAAGTTTAAAATTCACACTAGTGAGGTGGAAAATAAAAAAAATAAAAAAAAGACACAGCACACATTGTGGCAGTGGGTGAGACCCACTACCACATCATTAGTGGTAGCACTAATTAGTGCTCTCACTCATTTTCCATTTTAATATAAGGGTTAGCATTTATGAATACAGATTAAGTCATTAATTTTTTTTTGAATTTATATAATAATAATAATAAAAACATGATGTGGCAAATTCAATAATCTATCATGCTAAAATTTAGTAACATAGTTAGTCTTCGTTTGGGATATGGGTTGGCTTTTTAGTTTTTGAATTTTTGATTATTTTAACCTATGGCTAAAAAGTCTCGTTTGGATTAGTCTTTTTGATTTTTTTGAATTTTGTGAGAGAAAAAATGAAATGATTATTATTTAAATGTGATATTTTGTCTTAATCGGTTACAAAAATCTATTTTATCTTTTTGTGATTATTTTAACCCAAACATAACATGTCATACGAAGCCTTATATTGTGTCATCTTGGTTATTCAAAGAGCTACCAATCCGCTTATATAAACAAGCCCCGTGCTGCATTTATTTGGAATCAAATTCATCTCATGTTGTCTTCTTTCTTTCGGCACTTTGTCAGTCTTTTATAAAAAAGAGTTCTCAACAGCAAGAATTGCTACACTTGCAAGCGTTTCGAACTAAATCTTCAAAATTTGATATGTCAAGTATTTTGATAAATTATCAATAGGTCTTAATAGTTAGACTTAATTCTCATTAAGTCCTATTAAAAATAAGTTCTAGTAATCGTTGGTAAAAATAATTGTTTGTGCTAAAATTAACAATTAATGACTTTTTTTGTCATGATTTTTATAAATTCTCTAAAACTTATAATTAGTAACATTTTTCTGTGACGAATTTTTAAACTATATTTTTCAAGCTATTGCTGAAAGTTAAAGATTAGCGACACTTTTTTTGGGATAATTTTTTTAAATTGTCGCTAAAACTTATTATTAGTGACTTTTTTGTGACAATTGTCAAATTGTTGGTGAAAATTAACAATCAATGACATTTTTGAATAGTATTTGATGAAAAACATCATTAATTATCATAGAGTATATTGGACAATAAGTCCACCTATTAGGATCTACTCGTAAGTCTCTTACTTTTTTTTGAAGCCTTGGGTGGCAATAGAAGCTGTCCACTCGATATGTCAAATATGTTATTATATTATTTTTTAAATTTAAACTCTTTTATTTTACTAATTAAAATAAATTTATTTTTAAAAGAGGTTTGATGCCATTTAAATAGCATTTTGTATTTATAAAAATGCTATATTTCTAAAATAATTTATAAATAATAAAATAAATTTTTTTATTTTTTATTTTTTTTTTGTTTACACCAGTAATAGAGACATTTACAAGTTGCTGATTTTGAATTAAAATTAAAAAAAAAAAAAATATTCCGTTTTCGAAGAATACTACAGTTGGTCAAGAAAAAGAAAAAGAAAAAAAACAAGTCATGACATGACGTGGGCTGATTGACAACCACAATCTATTACAAATTGTGCTGGTGGATGCTTTAATTGAAAAATAAATCAATAAATAAAAATAAAAAATAATTTAAGGGATCTTCATGTCAAAATTGAGATGAAGGGGGTGATGCCAAAAGTCATATCAGTTTTTGGCATACCGGATAGAGATGATACTTGATGTCAAAATATGACTGTTTAGGCCAAGTTTAAGTGCACTTTTTGACTTTTATTGTATTATGTGTAGAAAAAATAGAGAGGAGATGTTGATTGATGTGACCAGAAAAGATAAAAAGATGAAATAAGTGCACTTATTTTGTTTAGCCAAACTTGGCCTAAGTGTCACATCAAATTTGAAGTATTAGGTGGAGGTGCTTTAAAAGGCTACTTTATACGGTTTGATCGTTGTATATTTGGTAGGTGAACGTCCAATAATCTCATGAGCATTGTAGCGAAACAAATTTATCTTAAAGAAATTGCGTCGGACACAATTCTAAATTAAAAGTATAGAATTTTTACACTATGCCTATAAGTATTTCCTTTTATTTTTCTCGTTTCAGTTTTTATTATTTTTCCAGTACTGTTTCCAAATTCAGATTTTCACACAGAGTATACGTAAGATTGTCAAACAATTTATCTACAAAGTGATGCTTTAATGTTCACAGTTATATTAGATGTTTCACGGAAGAAGTCTGCGATATTGCTCAAGAAATTAGTTTCAAGTTGAAGTCGTTTCATTCTTCCTATATTTCTCTAATTGCTTTGTAAGCTTCTTCTACTATGTAATTTGGCCTTCCCCAAATAATTGATAACATATATATACATATTTTAAAGCAAAAAAAATATGTTCATTCGATGCGACAGCTTTGATATGGAAGTTTGTTAAAACATTATGGAGGATGAGAACAAGTAAAAAGTAATCAAATTGATTGCAAAAAAGGAAACTTTCAAGTGTTACAGCATGTGTAAACTGTGTGTTGGTAATTTTTGCAACACAAAATTTGGGGATTCAGTTGTCCAGAAGCTTGATTTGGTTGAGGCTCTGTCCAAGAGTGTTGTTGCGGTTTCAAGACTAACACAATCGATGCAAGTACAAACATATCAAACATTATTTATTACATTATTTCCATTAATAATTTCAATTTTTACATGTTATCAGAACATATTTTGGTTTGACAATTTAGTCTGACTTGTGCAAATTATGAAGGATGTACAAGGAAGCCGAAGAAAAGAAAATACATACGGAGTAGCTTAATAAATCCAGACCAGTGGCTATAGTCACCATCTTGCTCCTCTCAAACATCTTCACAAGAAGAATCATGACAATGACATGTCCAACTTTCGTCTTTAATTCATCAAGCGAGCTGATTTTCATCCATTGAGGCCTCTCCTAAAACCAGTAAGAAACATCAGCAAGTGTTTTTTTAGCATTCCATTTTGCAGCAAAAGAGACAAGAAAACAAAGAACCTTGTTGTCTAAATGAAGACTCGTGTACATATGTGCACAAAAGAGTTGTTAGGTCTAAACCAATGTTCACAAATGGTGAAGCAACATACCATGCAAATAGTTGGGACTGAAAGTATATCATGTATTAAGAACTTGAATGCTGAATGTTAAACTTTAGTTGCCGATCAAAAGATAAAATTAAATAAAAAAAACACTTCAGTAAACAAAAAATGCGTACTGCGGCATTGGTTTGGCCAATCCAGGGAGCTTGAATTTTATGAAGTCATCAGAATTTAACAGAGGTAAGACCAGAAGCAGCACAACAAAGGCCATTACCCGCCACTGATCCAACCCAAGGAGCTGGGAGTGCATAAAGAAGTTCATGCAAATGGACGGAAGACCATCACCACAATGGAACCGAAAGGAATGGATAGTCAAATTGTTTAATCACTTTTCGGTGAGGCACTTTATAGGTTTTTTTTTTTTTTTTTTTCCTGATAAATAATGAGGCACTTTATAGTTAACTACAAGACGAACTTGGTTGAATGTATAGAGAATTCATAGTTCCGGTGCTTTAAAATGTTCATCGAGTCTAAATAACGTGCAGTGCCCATTTATGAGGTCAATAGCCTGCTAAATGGAAGAATGAATTGAGGGTTGTGGCTACTTGTATCCAGATATCCTACATAGCACAATACATCATCTCCATGAACTTGAAACCCATGTGTTGGCCTGGCAAGGCATCACAGGGACCAATCAGATATCTGAACATAATCCCCTTTGGGCTTGAGTCACACGGACCAAGTCTAACTCGAGCCAGGGAGCTGAAAATCTCCAAGGCACCACCAAATTTGATCGAGGCATCCCTTGGCTCGGCCAAGCAAACCTCTGCTTGAGTGCATCACCTCTCCCACCGCCGACACGCTCGGTATGCCTAACTTGGCCAAGCAATTGTCCATCCAAGTGTGTCCCTCCTATGCTTGAGTTTCATCTCTCCGAAGTTGTCTTCAGAAAGCACCTTAATGCACTTATGCCAGCCTAAGTTGGAGTAGGGTCCCCCCTCCAGGTTGGAGCCATCGTCATGGGTGCATGAGAGACCACATGACTCTTGTGCGGGACCTCCAAGGTTATGTGGTTCATCGGATAGAATTGAGTCTAGTCAAGGCAGTCTTCCCTCTCGTTCAAAGGATTTAAACCTTGACCAATTTTAGAGAGAGAGACCTTCACTAGACAACGTTCTCCAATTTAAGACAAAGACATGTGTGCATTGTTACACGGTCTTGCGTAGAACTCACCTCAAAAGCTAGCTATTAAAGTAAGGGTGCCCTCACGCTTATATGCTTAATATTACTTTAGTACTCAGGCGATGTGAGACTTCACTTCACATCCTCCCTCACGCCCAGCAGCAACACTTGCGATGTGCAGGCCAAGGACACGCACCCTACCCATCCTTGAGTACTCCGGCTCTGATACCATGTTACATGGTCTTCAATAGAACTCACCCCAAAAGTTAACTATTAAGGTGACGGTACCCTCACGCTTATATGCTTAATATTACTTTGAAAATGATTGGTAGCTCGAATTTGAGTTTGCCCGAACGCCCGAAATTTGTGCATGCCAGTCAACCGGCCGGATAACAGATGAAACACTTGTCTACCGCGGCTGTCACCTTGTTGCCAGATGACCGGCCGGACGACCAACAAGCCAAAATTCGGGCGATGTAGCATTGTCATATTACTTTAGTACTTAAGCAATGTGGGACTTCGCTCATCTCCACACCTGAAAAGCACACCCATATTGCAGCCACTATGGCCTCTGAGGGTTTTGGTCCACTACCAGTAAGAGATCAAAACAAATTCTGGAGTGCTCAGCTAAAATCCCAACCGTAAACAGTTTGATTCAATTTTCCAATTCCTTTTTGACTTTCCTTGATAAATAGATTGCAAGTGTAAATGGAAGTTAATAAACAAGAGATGATGCATACAACCGATGGTGTCTAAATAAAAACAAATTTAACTGGATCAAACAGTTACTACCTTTAAGGAAAACATCCCAAACAAGGAAGAGCCCTTGAGAGCACGATCAACAGTTGGAGGTGAATCAGGAGGTACATTACTGATAAATAGTCCATACAAGCCCATGCCAAATATTAACATGACAGTCCCAGCAAGATATACATCTGCACTCAGAGAGAAATTCAATATCACATCAGAAAGAGCCTGATATACATGTTATCACAGCTTTGCTTCAAATAGAAAACTCCCATGAGATGCTACTGTTGGCTGTTATGTATGACAATGTGAACTCTTTCCAAGTGTGTGTATTCACCAAGTTCAGTTCATTTTGTGTGCTACTCTGTCTCCCAACATCGAAAAAAATTTCACTTGAGAAAGAGTGTAAGAGCTTGATATTTATTGTTGAGCCTACCCCCAATAGCTTAAGCTTTTGGTGCAATTTGTTGTCCGAAGAACTTTTTGTAGATTGACTGATGTAAACCATTCCAGCATAGCATATCCTTCATATCATATTCTTCTATTACATAATGCAGGTGATTATAAGACCAAAAGTAGTATAACATCGAATATTGCAAGTCAATCTAGCCCTCAAAGGCGAATCAGTTCACCACTCACATGGCGGGGGAAAAGCGGGGGGGAACTTGGCTATTTTAGTTGGCTTTTTGGTTATTTTAGCCTAGCTAAAAAAGTTGTGTTTGAGATGATATTTGGCTTTTTTTTTCTTTTTTCTTTTTTTGTAGTTGATTTGATAGTTGTGAGAGAAAAAGTGAAATGATTATAGTTTGAATGTGAGATTTTGTCTTATTGGTTATTTTAACTTATTTTGTTTTTATTGGCTATTTTAGCCAAAACTCAACTTCCCAAAACACTGCCTGCCAGGCTATCATTCATACTGGACATAGATGAACCTCCAAATAGAGGTCTAAAGAAACCATCAAAATGTATCTACCAAAATTCTAAACTAGAAGAAGCCAACTAATATTAATTTCATCTAAATAATTTGTTACCCTTTCCTTTTAATAAATTTTTATAATTGACCATTCCTATAAACCAATAAAGCATATTCTCAAATTAGTATAGACAAGGAAACAACAAAAACAAAACTATTCCAAAATAGAGAAATAACATGGAGAAATTAGAGCAGGACTGTAGGCCGTGAAAGAAAAATTAGAAGGCATTATTATCTATGATAAGAAAAAAGTTATGACGGGGCAACAAACGCTACAAAGAATCTCCACTGGTAAAAAGACAGGTATACTTGTGGTTCAATGAAAAATTTCATCCTACATGGGCTAATTCTTTTCTTAGAAATTACTAACAAGCAACTGATCAGAGGCATAGTAAGTCTGCACTAAAATTCAAGGTACCTCATTAAACATGTACTTAGTCAACAGGATTACGTATGCTATTGACTAGATAGAAGGTCTCTTAACAGCAATTCAGAATCTCACCAATAGCTTCAACTAATCGCAGTACCATCTGTCCAGTGTGTATTCCTTTGACACAGCTTGACCAGTAAACTTTGTACGCATCAACAATGTAAACACAACCCTACAA